>VYZM01015812.1:254-25067 GCA_013398915.1 Dromas ardeola
GTGCAAAAGATAATCACATTTTACATCAGTGGGGATGTACAGAACTGCATTTCTACTAACAGATTATCCTGAAACGGATAAAACTTTGAGAACACAAACATGCACAGAGATCTGACTCAGATAATGATGAAAACCTTACTTGCTAAAGCACATATGAAAACCTTTCCAGAGTACAAATAAAATAAACTTTGTGTAACTTCCAGAATTAGAGCCCTGAATTGTTTTTTTGGCCTCTGAAATGTATGCAAAACCAACAAGTACTTCACTGCCTGAGTAATGTTCATGATGTCGCATCAATGGGACAATAGCTTCCTGGAATGGCTTATACATAAAGTAGAGCTATAGCTACAGCTACAAAACACACCAAACATCTGAAGATATGCCATCAAAAGCAAGGAAATTCTGATTTCTAGTTGAGGCCTGTGACATTTACAGGCTATACAAGAATACATGGGATGTTATACAGCATTGCGCATCATTATTGTGGAAGTCATTGTTTCCCTCATTAGTGCTCTAGATCTGTACATTACTTCCATTGCAGGTCACGACCCTCATGCTGACAGTCCATCCTTAACTCACCCTTTTGTGCCTAGGTATTGTAGCAAATTTGCTACAGTACGTGACATCTCACACTTGAATTTTCTGCAATATTTGAAGACATGTATCCCATTCAAATGCACTACTTACCAACACAGAGGTCTTCAGGAAACCATTAAGAAGATACGGGACACATATCTGAAGTAAAATTAGATATAATTTCATTCACAAGTGTTGTATTTTATTATAATATTTAAGCTGTAGTTCTGTGTAGAGCTTTTAATTTTATGTGATAGAATGATGTGTAAATCATGCAGCATAGTTAAAATATGCCTAAAATGTTTTTAAAGTTCAATAATCTTTTTCAAACAAAAAAAGACATTTACACACTAGGAACATGCAAAACGGTAAACATTTCCATGCTCATTGTCCTCATTTCTTTTAGTATTAATTAGAAGCATAACTTAATATGCTGCAAACATGTTTAGCCTCTCATTTTTAATGCAATTGAAGATAAATGACTAAAACTTCGCAGTGATTCTGGACTCCTGAAAAACTGTGATTGACACAGTATCATCCTGTAATGGAGCAGTTAATATGCAGACATTGACATGGCAGAGCCATTATGATAGATCATATCAATTCATAATTTGGCTTCATAAATATGTAGTATTATTGACACAATATCTTACAATGGCACTTGCTTTTCTATAATGCCAATGTACAGGACTGGTCTTTGCAATGAGGACTTTGAAGTATAACCTGAAAGGATGTGACGTGTGGAGAAAAGATAATGATCATGTTGTGATAACGGTCATGTTGTAATAAGTCACCTTCTGGTTTAGTATTAGAAAATCAGAGTTAAAACCAGAGAAAAAAAGTCAGTTAGGGATCCCATGCCTGTAAGTCTCTTTAATCCTTAGGTTTACCATCCACATTCCTTGTTTTCCTGTTCAGGAAATTGCTCAGAATTTTTCGAACTATGAGAAATTGTTTGATTAAACCAAAAAAACCCCACAAAACTAATTTCGGATTTATGGTTAGATAGAGAAAGAAGGTAACTAATTGACTGCAGCATTTTCCTTTGTTTCTTTTAAAGAAATCTTGTTTGGACTTGTTCTGTGAAATTAGATTTTGAGGTTTTGTTTGAAATATGCTAAGAATCTTTTCTAATAACTTAATGCCAATGATGTTAGAGCCCAGAGAAATGAGGGCAAAACCAGAGAACGATACAAATGCAGCTAGTAAAGTCAGCTTTGCCACAGGTTAAAGAGAATCCTGTCTCTAATTCCAATGTGTAAACTAGCAAGGATTTGATCCAAAATACAAAATTCTGACAGTTCCAAAATTTCCAGATGTGTATAAAAAGGATTTAGTTTTGTGTGTCCCAGTTCTCGCGGGTGCTATCATGATACTCACATTAAGTGTCTAACATTTCTCTCACTTTAGTTTCGTGCCTTAGCTTTGGTTTCCGTTCTTCTTGCTCTTGTACTCACAGTCAGATTAATAACTGGAGGAGAGGATGCCTAGTGGATATAAACGAGTCATTTGGCTGATCTCAAAAGAGAGAAGACAGTGAGCTGATTCACCCCAACTGAGGGTATGTACATTTAAATTCTACTTTCATGATTAACTGCTTTTTAAATTGTGACAAAAGGTACCCTTTAAAGTAATCTAAACCACTGCTATGTATACAGGATAAACAGAGACTCTACTGATATACGTACCTTACACAAAAAACCCCAACCCTAGAACGTATTGTGTGGGCTGGGAACTTTATATTGACTTCTGGTGCTAAGAGAATTTTATAATGGAGTTATAAAACCCTCAAAAAAGGGGTTTGTAAAGGAAACTCTAATATACCTTTATCTATAATAGCACGGCTGGGGGCTACTATAATAACCCTTTTGCTTTCATGTGGCCATCTGGTGGCCTATTAAAACTAGTATCTAAAACAGACTCCCAAGTGTGTTGAGTTTGCCAGTTCCCACTAAGTCACTAAAATAAGGGAGTTTGCCCTGCTGTAGGGTGAAGTATCCAATACAGAGAGAAGACATCCTGAACTCTAACCTTTTACACTGTGAATATGTTGTGTACAGGCTGATTTTGATACATACACTTTAATTGTGAAAAAGACCTAGCCCTAGGTCTGTTGTGCACCCCTGGGATTGTATGACAAGATGGAAGAGGCTAGGCAAAGTGAGAATGGAAACATTACCAATTTCATGAAGTATTACGTTTCAACTGAGAAATATTCTATTCTGATTTTTATGCAGAGCAACAATAAAATATTGACAATTTTGCAAGAACCTACTTTCCTTGCTGAAACACAAACACAGGCATTATATATAACATTTATTTAGTGCTGTGAGTTTCTATCCAAAATATATTGGAAATAAATATTTGAATATGCAAATTATTTTACAGCATAGTTTGGTCTCTCTCTTTGCTTTCTATTCAATTAAGATTAGGTTAGTACGAGTGCACTCAGGAAAACATTTTGAGTCAATAGGGGCTGGGTATCATTTGTCCAAAATAAAGTCCTTTCCATACACTCATTACTGATCTTATTCAGTAATGTGGTTGCATCCTATTATACCTGATACATGAAAAAAAAAAAAAAAAGAAATTAAGTTGCTGTCTAAAACTACACTAGAACTCAGATCCAGGACCAAATAAGATGCATTAATTGCTTTACTGCTTCGCTGCAAAGCCACTCTTAAAACATAATTCCTTAATGAAGTCCGTTAATTTGTTCATGGCAGTACACAAGCTGTTCAAAATGACACAGAATTGCACTCTGTTTTCTAACCCCTGCAGTTTCTTCTGTTAGTCACTCTGTCTTGTGTTGTTATCCCATGGATAGTAATTATTTTATAGTGGCTGTAATTAGGAGAGAATTAGGCTTGGTAAACAAAACCTGCCTTCTCCTGTTAATAGCTAAGGATAATAAATTTGGCTCTGACATTCACTATATTTGGACAAGGCTTGGCCTTCTTCCAGTTTTCCCAATAAGAACTTTATTATATAATTACGCCTTGGAGGGGTTCATATTACAAGGTAATTTTTTTTTGTTAAGACACATATTGCATGGCTTCCAGCCAGTAAATGATATACCGTAATATATGCCTCCAATAAATGTTTTAAACAAAATCTCTCTAAGCAATATCCTGCTGGAGCTGCACATTGCAATTCAGAAGATATATTTACAGGAGTTTTTCATAATGCAAATTATTTTCTTTTGCTCACATTGTCCAACATTATAACAAGAGCTTAAAAAGAAGTCTAGGATTATTTTTATCAGCAAATGACATGGTTAGATTCTTAACTTATCATATCTCAGTAGCTTAAAGAGAGTTTTCATACTTTTTATTCTGTGAGTAAAGTCACAGTTTTGTTGACATGCACAGAAGTGTAGCAAGTATCTTATTTTCTATTTTCAGCTTGAATTAAAAAACAACCCTTTGTTCCATCTTTCAGCCCACACACTAATGCATCATCTCCCACCCTCTCCTTTATTTTATCTCGTACCTTTTATGTAAAATACAATTTAAGTTAACACACAATAGCACAAAATGCTTTTCAAAGGGAGTCAATCATAAGCTAAATAGAAAAGGAAGGGCTTAAGGGGAAATATATAAAGAAGTGAGTGGCTCGAAAGAGAGAGAGAAAGTGTTTCAGTCACAAGGAGGAGCAGAGATAGGATCAAGACTGGGAAAAGGGAGTAAGCAATTAAATTCTGAAAAAATACAGTAAAAACAACCAAACAAGGTAAGTACGCTAATTTTAACTGTTTCGCTTGCTGCTGAGTTACCACTGCTAGTAAGCTGTAGGTAAGTAATATATCATAATTGCATTCACCAAGTTTCGTAAGAACCGTGTAGGTAAACCGAGCTGGGTTTACATACTTAAAGACATAAACCAAGTCCAGAGAGATTAAAAAATGGTGGGGAAAAAAAAAAAAGAATCCCAAAGTCATGTTTCCACGCCATCTTCTCTGACCACTAAACAGCATGCAATACCTTTTCAGTTTTCCTGAACACTATTCAATGCTACAGATTAAAGAGTGGGAATTCCTCAACTATAAAAACCACCAGGTTCAGACAGGATAGATGACCATCAATTTTTTCTGGTGTAAAAATCGCATATTTTGTATATTTTCACTTCGCTCATTTGAAGGCACTCTCTCTTTCCTGAAGACACTCAGTTCAGTATTGATAACTCAGTATACAATCCCCAGGGTAAGAGGAGTCAAAAAGATCAGGAGAAGGGAATTGGGATACATGCCAAGACAATGATATCTACCAAAAGCATGCCAAAGTGCACTTCCAGAGAATATGACCCATATATGAGCTTTAAAAATACTATGTTCACATAGATTGCAGAAAATAAGTTTCACTGTGATGCAAAAAATACAAATACTAAAAAAGAAATTATACCACTTCAGACATATACTTTAGATTCTTAGGAATAGCTTAGCACTAAAAAATTAAAGATCTTGAGCTAAATTCACTTGCAATAGAGGCACACCATGGATTAATTTGGCCCTAGGTAAGACATCTGAGAAACAAATGGGCAGGGACTCAGTAAATCAACAATTATTACAAACAGCAAAAGACCGTTATGTCAGCTAGTCCAATATTATTCCCATTTCTTAATATAGTACTGCCCATGACAATACTGTCTTCCATGTTCTCTCAAAAATACATTTTTAATTACTCAAACTAAAGAACTAACACCACTTTCTTTGGTAAACATAATGCTAAGTATTCCTTATTTTTTCAATTATACCTTGAAGGTTAGACACTCCACAGTCCTCTAGAAACTATCCTATTATTTTACTGTTGTCCATTAACTCTTTTAAACTTTTAAAAATTACCTTTGTTCTTCTCATCTGACTTCCCAGAACCGCCTTAGAAGAGGGTCCACAGATTTACCACAGCCCATGAGGCAGCAGGGTACAAAGGAGCACCACTTCTACTGATTCACATGGAAATGACAGGGGAACAGGCTGAGACACAGCTTTTTTCAGCAGGAGAGTATAGACCAGTAGTGATTTCACAGTGTGAGCCTGTATAAAGGCGCTGTTGACAATAAGAACTGGTCTCAAGCTCTCTCCAAGAGTTGGAGACTCCATCATTTGATGAAGATGTGGCAAAGAAACTTTTACCACTGTCTTTTCCCCCTGAATTTTCTCCTCTTCCTCTCATCTGCTTTCCCTTCTCATAAGGATTGCAGAGGAAGGAAAGGAAAATAAAGCTAAAAGAGCATGAAAGATACCCACGCTATGTCCTTCCTGTTTCTGAAACGCAGGAGGAGACACAAGACCATGAGCAACTGGTTTGTATATAATAGGAATGATTAAGAATTTCTTTTGCCACCCTATCTTAACCTACCATGATCTCAGTGTCTGGAAGTTATTATATGGTTCATAATTTTAAAATATCGCTTTAGAAGGGGGAGAAGGTGGGTAAAAGGCATAATTCTGTCCTGTATTGAAAGCCCAGCTACCTGACAAACACTAAGGACCAATAAATGTGCATGTTGCCCTATGATGCACAAGGTGACCGACTCAGACTTTGATATATGGCCAGTAGAAGCACATTCTAGCACCAAAGAACCTGCACCTAGAGTCTCTAGGAATTGTCATGACTACTCTCCAAATGTTTCGTAATTTGGACAAAGATAAGGTGACCGAATAGCCAGTCTCTTAAAAAAAATAAATTAATCATGTCTTAATAAACAAACAACAAAAAAAAAAATCTATAAACTGTAAGGGTAAAAATACAGATTATAAAGACATAGCAGCCTACTTGCTCTTTCCCTCCTTCTGCCCCTTGCAGCTCTAGTAAAAGTCAGGAAGTAGTTTAAATAATCATGTTGCAACTTCCAGTAAAGGCAACTTACTGAAATCATACCTTAGGGTACTTACTGTCCTAAAAGAGATTTGGGGGGGATATGGCTGCAACAGGTGCTCAAAAAGCTTGTTTTGCTTTGCAGCTCCACAGCTGCGCTTTACACTGAAGAGCTCTGAGTTAAGTCTAAATTGTGCACTGGGCCAAATTATACCCTGGCCACAGACAGACTGTAAATGGAATATGGACAATTTTGCACACCTATTGAATCCATAACTGAGAGCATTTCTGACAGATCCAAGGATTAAGCACACTTTGTTTCAAACAGGGTTTTGGAGTTTTGCTTTTTTAAAGGCTGAGGAAAACAAGCTCAGAGAAAGATATAGTGAGCAGCAGGGGACCAAAGCTCCTTTTATCATTATTCTAAAATGAGATAAAGTGAAGAGATGGTCAGGAAGAATATCAGGCATTAAATAGCATCCCTGTGTGCAAATCAGAAGTGTAAACTTTGTTTTAGATAATGGCTTACAGAGGGAGATGGTTTGTTAGAATGAAAAAACAACACTGAAAAAGGTGATAGAGAGACCTGACGGTGTCCTTATGAGAAATATTAGGGAATAAAGATAAAAGGTTTCATTTGCAAAGAATATTTATAATATGTGCCCTGTTTTTTGCTTTGTTATTGGTAAGCCATCCTATGAACAGAATAACAATATATGAAGCCCATAGTGCATATTCACTTTTTGGTTTCTGCAAGCAAGGGTATGCGAGCTTTCTAGAAATTGTCAAAGCTCCATGCATTGGTGAGGAAAGGTCTATATAATATTTACTCTAATTCTTTGATTTACAAAAGGCTTTCAGGTAACTGGCTTGGTAATACACCCTTGGCTGGATGTCTGATAAAGATGGTCACTTATAAATGTGCAAAATCTCTCCAGCTCCGCACTGGTCAGGTCACATTTAAAATAATTGCTTCTACTCCTGACCCATCTATCTGTAAACACATCAGACTGACAGCTTGCTTTACTCGAATGCCCAATAGGCATGGGGACAGCACCAGGCTCTAACGAAGGCCTAACTTACTGACTAGCTTTTGGCAAGTCTATGTGATACCAAACAAGAACATTGGTCTTGATGCATAGCTTGCAGGTGTAAGAGATGTGAGAGAATGTGATTCAATTTTCACACATGGTAAGATTAGTGTGTTAAAACTGCAAATGGAGTAAACAATTTCTGACTTGTTTAAGGCTGGCCAGTGTCTTTACCAATATCATCAAATGTGTGATTTACTACTACAGCTAGCTAACAGAGATTCTCCTTTAGATCAAATAGTAGATGACTGGGATTTTGGAAACAAAGGACTAAGAGAAGCTATACAATTTATACAGCATAACTGTTAGACTGATACCTCATGTCCAGTCAAGATGCTTTTGTAAAATCGTGGCACCTGGGCCACAGCAGAAGCATTCAGCTTGCAATAATAACAACATATTAAGTCCCCTTTACCTTGAAAAACATTTCTAGGCATTTTACTGAAGCAACAGTTTACAATTCTCTAGGAAAATAAATTACTTGGAGGGGCAGCAACTCTGGTAGAAGCATGAATAACATCAGCACTTTCTTTTGAAGCTTCTTAGTGATGTCAATGCCCACACCAAAGTGATAGAAGAGCCGCAAACTTTTAGAGGAAGAAAAGCATGTTTGGGTTTGCATTTTACATCTTTATGCAGATTAGCAGTGGTTACAACCACAGCTCTTTGTCTGAACCAAAACCTCAGATGGCAAGTTTGTATTCAAATTTCATGACTACTTGAGAGAAATCACGAAAGCAACAGAAAAGCAGAGATTCCACACACAAAGGAGAAGTGGATGGTCCCTAAGGACAGAAAGGTTAATACAAGAAAAACACTGGATTGTGTGAATGCCAGTTTCTGTCCACCTCCCAGCCTGGTACTGAGGGGGATGTTTTCGCTTAGCCATTTCTGTCCCTCTGCAAAGGTGAGCAAGATGCTGTTAATAACTAAGACTGTCCCTGATGGTGGCAAGTCTAATTACAGGGAAGGAAAAAAAAAGCCCGACACAACAAGACGGGAGAATGAAAGAAAAGGTTTATGTTTTTTTCCCCTGGATGTCAGTTCATTACCAGCCTGACACTATAACTTCAAGGGTCATTTCTCTGCAGTCACTAAAATACCAAAACAAGAGAAAAGCTGCGCATAAGCAGAAGCAAAAGCAAAAACCCGAGATCATTACATTCTCAAAAGAATTTTTACATAAAAGAGGCCTTGTAAAAGAAAGTCCCTCTAACTCATACACTGTTAACTGCATTCCCCTGTTAATGAAAGAGGGAACACATTAAACAAAGGAATGACTCATTGGAAAGACACAGGAAAACAAGATTAGGTAAAATACTTGATTTTAAAAAGTTTTAGTGTTTAGAGGGAAAAAGAAGTGGTAGGATGGTGGTAGATATATCTTCCTACACTATTTCAACACATGCAAGTGTAGCTTCAGCATGGTTTCTAACTTTGCCTCCCTAAAGTTGACTGCCTACATATTTGTGGGGCTAAAATGTGGAACTTTTACATTTCAGATATCTACAAGGATCAACATATGAGGTTCCCCTCTGTTAGCTGTGCAGCTTACCAGACAAATGCAAATCATGTATAGATGTTGGTATTCACATCAAGAGAGTATCTAACCCATTTTTGTGCAAAATATTCTCAGAAATATCAAATTTACTTTGTAATATAGCCGTATTCGAAGTCAAGCCATTACTCTCCAAATATTCCACAGATAACAGAAATAAAGTTCAGACCAATAAATGAATGCTTGGGACAAGCTAAAGTTTTTAAGTGGTTATTTGCCTGAAAACAGCATATATAATGGAAATCGCCAAGTAGCTTCAATGACAGCAGAAAGCACTTTGATTACCTAGGGATAAAAGTACTTTAAATTCATTCCAAATACAAGGTGAAAGTATGAGAGTAGTTTGAGAAATACACCCACGAACCAGGAGGACAACACAGCTCCTCATAACATGACAGATGTGTGAGGTTTATCTGCTGTGATACATTACTCCTTCATGAATGGCTACATAAAAATGAGGTAAAGCCAAAGCCCATCTTTGGTACACAGACCCTGTAAACTCAGACTGACAAGAAAAACCCCACAGATATAAATACATGACAACCGAATTCTGTAGGCCATGTGTACTGAGCTGATTCATTTCACAGCCCAGGGGAGGCTGTGCTCCAGGCCAAGAATCTGCCTGGACCCTTTTTTCCTGACCTTGAGCAGCAGCTCTTATGGAAAATCTGTTTAAACAGATAGAGACAATTTCATTTTACGTTTTGGGAAGATATAGTCAGATACAAGACTTCCTGGTTACTTTAATCCTTGCCAGAGAACAAAAAGCAAGATAAAATGGAACTCAGGGTTTGAGCCAAAATCCTTTGAAATCAATTAGATTCTTTTCATTGATTTCAATGAGTTGTGGATCAGACCACCACTTCCTCAAGGCAGCAACAAGACACTTCCTAGAGAAGGCAGGGGTCCTCAGTTTCACCATTCATTCATTTTGATCTTTCACTGTTTAATGAATCTCTTCATTCTGCTCTTATTCTCAGCTCTCAGCCAGGCAGGCATTAGCAGTGCATTCACTAGGCAGTAGAGGATCACCAGCATCCATCTTTCAAAAGAGACATACAACTGAGGCCACTCAAGGCCATTAAAGATCCCATGGTATTTTTGCAAGAGCAAAAATAACAATGCCAGCTTCTTGGCCAAATTCCAGCCTCTTTAATTACATTCTGTCCATCTATATTCCCTCCTTAGTTTCAGCTGGAAAAATTAGCCACCATTTTCCACTATCTTATTAATCTTTTAATGTAGAATTAATTATAACAAAAAGACTATGAGCATAAAATATTGGCACTTACAGCTATAATGAGAGTATCATTGCTGTCCATAAAAACCAGAAAATGCACCTCTCTTATCATGCATGATTAGCACACCAAAAGTAACCATATACCTATTTTCCATTTTTAAAAGAGAAAAGCCAAAATATGCCTAAATGAAGAAGAAAAACCAATAACAACAACAGAAAAAACCACCAACAGGAAAAAAATCCCAAACACAGTAGCATTATGACTGACTTCTTTAAAATAACAACTACTGCCTTTACCAAATACCTTCCCCACCTAGCACAGTTTGGACAAGCTCCCCAGTGCTATTTAGCATCAGGAACTGCCCAGAAGTCTTGTCCACTGGGATTGTTTTATGTGCCAGCTGGAGACAGGGCTATAAGGTGTTCAACTCTCGTGAGGGGGTCTATCCCAGACTCCTAGCAGATGATTACACTAGAAGGACATTTTTCAGTTTCCCCACTTAATGTATCGGTCAATGCAAGCATTCGAAAGGGAAAAAAAGGCCAGAGATTTGCAGTTAAAAAAGACATTTTGAGACATTTTAGTAAACATTTCTGAAAGACTGCTACCGCGTAAGCTATACATATAGAGCTCTAGGGGAGGACATCACAGAGTTTTAATGTGGGATCATTCTAAAATCCTGCTCTTTAAGTTGACTTAGGCACGTTAGTATTGTCAGCTAGTGTAAACCAGATCCTAAAATATAATTTAATCGAGGTAACTGATAATGGGTAAAAAAAGATGATCCTTCTGCTCCTTGAGGACATTAAAAATCTAGACAACGTCCTCACATTTTTGTCTTAAGAAAACAGAGACTTTAAATGCTGCCTTAAATGCCTTTTTTTTCCATGGTATGGAGTGTAACATATCATAGAGGAAGGAGGCAGTGGTCTGAAGATTGATGGTCTTATCCAGGTGCTACACAGCTTTGAGTAACAATTTGGGACAAAGACGCAGGATAACTATGTCTCTGTGGAATACAGTGAAAGGGGGTTCAACCATGAAAGCTTACAACTTGATCACTCTTCTAACAGATGTGATTGTGATTAAAAAGGTTGTTGTTGGCAACAAGCAAAATGAAGAGCACTCTGGGGGACCCAGAGAGCAAGTCCATTAACTTCATCAGCACTAGATTGAGTTCCCTTCTTAGTACAGTCTTAGGAAACAGTGAAATTACATTTACCCATCCTAATTGTGGGATTCACTTAAAATGTAGGGCGATTGGTAGAGAATTCATAGCTACAAATAAAGTCATATTGGTATCTTTCTGTAGAAATAATTTGGTCATTTGCAGATTATATTAGGTCAAGTCATTCATGGTACTATAATCAAAGCTATGGACTGGAGAGCTTCTGAGCAATGATACATGACAGGAGATTTTTTTATCAAGCGTCAGGAGATCTGAAAGGAGAAAGGAAAAACTATGGAGGATCTTAAAGTAAGTTCAACTGACCAAAGAGCCACTATTGTTTAGTTGAGCTCAGGGCAAACTTTATATTGTCTGGGCTCTGTTTTGCCTCTCCAGCAGAAGTGGCAAAGTCTCTCCTTTGCTAAGGCATCTAACAGTGGAGAGCTGATATTTGGGAATACCTTGAAAGAAACAATTCATCAATGATAGCTAATAGCCTAGATGACTTCCGAAGCTTTTTGCTTCAGACTTCATGATAATTTGGGATGAAAAGCACTTAAAAAAGTAAGATATTGCTATGTATTATTGGTATTATTTTCACCCTGAAGTAGCAATACTGCTTTGATACCAAAGCTCTGCTGCTCAATCATCTGCAAAGTTCAACCATCCTGGAAGGCATCATATCTGCATTGTTTCTTACCTGGCATTGAGAGGCAGACGGAGCAACTGAGCTTGTCTTATTCCCGAATTCTTCCTGATGGTATATTGCTATAAGAACTGTACCCATTGCACACTACATAGATGATGTTTCTTTATGAGTTGCCCACTCTAGCACACACATGCACACTTCTCTTGAATCCCTGACATACAAGAATACATCCTTTGAGCCCCAGTGCTAGAATAAACATGCACAAATAATGACTAATGATTTCACTAGCTACAGAAAATATTTGAATACTCTCTTTACTCCTAAGATTATTTTTTTGTAAAGCAGACAGGAATTTCTGCACAGATTTGCAAGAAAAATTGGAAGCCTAATGTTCAATTCAAAACTTTTTTCAGTGAACTGAAGTGGTGGTAACTTTCATCAGACAGTCCCCAGTGCTGTATGCACAGCATACAGAAAGTAATTTTGAACAATATGGGGGGAAATTCTCTTCACTAATATAGAAACGCTTTTTTTTAAATGCCCAGCAAATCTTTTGATTTTTTTTGTGTTAAATTTTTTAGACACCATACCTGCCCAAGTTCTCAAGCTTTGCAAACATAGCTAACTCTGTCATCACTCTTGTGACAAGAATATTCTTTAAAATATTTAATCTCTCCCACAGCACATTTAATTGCTTTTACCCATTGTTTATGCAAGATGTACAAACAGGGAAAGCTGAAGGTGTGTTCAGAGACTCCAGTAAAACTCTTTATTACACAAGTCACTGTTGAATGCGTGACTTAAAGAAATAGATAAACACACCACTTAGTCTAATCTTTTACAGTTATCTCAATCCTGTAACAAGGAAAGACCAAATAATTTTCTGGCAAATGTATGCTCTTTCATTACAGGTACTACCAAGCACTAGGAAACACCTGGTGCCCTCTTGCTCCCTGGTATTGTTTTTTTCAGCAACCAATTATCCTTGATAATTTGCATTGGGTATGAAGAGCTGTTTGAATTCATAAAAAAACCCAAAACCACGTTCTTTGCAGAGGATGTCTCAAAATTCAGCATGTCCTGTCCTGTAGATTCAAATTAAAGAGCTTATAACAGTTATCCCTCCATGGCTTACCCAAACAAGAAATCTCTACCTATCAAATCTAGCTAGTAGGTTATAGACAGAGAAAAGAAATCTAGTAGTTTAATCTAATTTATGAATCTACATAATTACAAATAATTGAATGAAGTTAAAAGGAGAAAATTCCAAATGAATGATAGAGTGCAGGTCAATTCCCAAGTAAAGCAGTACACACCCAATGGTTTACCACAAATTAAATCTGACCGGAAAAAAAAAACTAAAAAAAAAATACTCTTCTGGCAAGAACTAAAGGTGATGATCTAGCATCTCCTATGAGTCCATGATTAATTGCCAAAAAAGCCCTTTACATATTAATAACTTTTTTTTTTGATTCTCTTGAAATGTGCTTGGCTATTGAAAACAGAGTTGTTTTCAATGCCATAATAAAAAAAAAAAGTGGTCTTCACCAAGGAAAGTATATTTCATAATTAAAAAGCCAGCTTTAGTCTCATTTCTAGTTTGGGGGTCAGCCTGGATGACACAAGTGGCCATTTCTGGCTGGACTATCCACAAATACGTAATTGGAGTGTAAATTATTTTCACTATATAAATAGCCCCTGATGATATCACAATTTGTAAATAGCGCAGTTTGTTTTCCCAGAAGAAGCTTTGTGCTAGCTGACAGCTCTGAAAAGTTTTTGCATTTGATTATGCTATTTTCTTCTTTATAGCTCAATAGGAAATCACATGCCATGCGCCCAGTATGAATTGGGTCTGCTTTTCCAAATGCTCTGTTACATCCGTGACATATAAGTGCCTTCAACATCCTTGGGTGAGAAAGCAAGCTGCTTGCACACATACTTATTATTTTTAAGTCTTTATTTTCATGTATCTGTAACAGTGTATTTCACAGCTGGCTGATGAAGCACACTAGAATTATTTGGAATTCCTTAGTGCTCCTTAAAAGGCACTTAAACTGAAAATAGAAATGACCGTATGTGGTCAGGTGCATTTCTGCTACTGTATTACTCACACTGTTGCCAGCAGAATATTTAAAGACAGCTTGTACCAGCATACGCTGGTGCAGCTGTGCTAATGGCTTTCCAAACTTCACTACTCAAACTTGCCCTAGAGAAGCCTTAACAACGCATCTGTTTATTAAAATTTTTCCATTAACCTTTCCAATATCATGGCATCTTTCTAACTTGTTTAGTGATTATAATAACAACATGCTGTCTAGTCTATATCCAAAAACCTTTAAATGCACACACAAAATATTCTAGCAACCTTCTGTCCTTCCTGAGTGGTAAAATTGTATCAGCAAATGGCTTGCAAGGAAAATACCCTCCTTTTCTAAGTACAAAATACATTGAACTTAAATGCATCACAGAAACAGCTAGAAAATCCTGTGCTGAGATACTCCAGAAGTTGGCACAACATACGGTGAGATGAAATGGGATGAGTCTCTGGGGTAATGTGGTCCCTCAGAGAGAAATCATCTTCTGTTACCTTGTAAAAATTGCCTTTTCTTGAAAGACTAGAGAACGTTATATCCACCTCCCTTCATCCTCAGGAAGAGACAAAACTGTTACTATCTCCCTGTCTGTTCCTTAAGCAAAAATATACAAGAACAAGAGCTTACCAAGGAGCCAAACAGAAGGGAGGGCATTTTACAGAAGAAAGTGTAAGATAATATATATCTGTTCATAGTACTACATTCAACATAAACATTTTCTTCCCTGTGTCTATAAGGAAAGCAAGGGAGAAGGAAAAAAGATACATAGAATTTATTTACCAATGTGAATATTTTTAAAGTGAAGCTCAGTTATAGAAAAATCTTCCAGAAATAATAAATGCTCTCTCTCTATTAGATGTAGCAATTTTAGGAGAAACATCTGTAGAATGCAGCTGAGTGAGATCTCATGCAATTCCAAGATTTGTCATAGGGAAGAAATGGAAGCACCTAGGCTGACATAACCATGTAAACAAGTGGGGCGACCTCTGGGACAAAGAGAGTGCCAATCATGGATGGAAACCTGCGTCTCCCAGAGGAGGAGCAATGGGCCCAGGCGGTGGGAGAAAGCAGGAGTTTGAGACTCGAGCCCAAGATCAGGAAGCCCGAAGAGCACCTCCCTCCATGCACAGGTGCTGCAGGGGTGGCAGGCCTGGCGGAGGAAGGGAGGAAAATGGCCTGAGTCTCAGTTACAGGAGTGAGAACTATGGCTCGGCAAAGTAAAACACAGCTGAAACGAGGACCAAAGCTATGATGTACCAGTTTGAAGTTTTGTTTCTAAGTTTCTGCACTGAAACTGCCATTGTTGAAAAGTCGTATTATATTTGCTTATCTACACATGAAAGTCTTGTTAAGGTTAATGAGAATTCCTGTTAGATAGGCGATAACAGACTTTTTCATTATTAGTACAGAACCAAAATGTTTTCCCATGTTTCGGGATAAGAAAGCAGTAGGTGTCCTGAATTCTAGTTCTCTAAAAAGCCCCATGAGAAGTTCATATATTTAGATCAGCAGCAACGTGGAAGCCTTCAGTTAATCATATTTTGGTCCTAACAGCAACCCAGATTAATTGGAAATACAATAAAAATAGCCCATTTGAGGATAGGGTGAGACACTGAGCAAATAGACTTACCACATCTTTTTTCATTTTCATATCATATGTTCCTTATTATTTAGGTCCAGATTCTTTCTAGATTTTTTTTCAAGCTACAATATCAAATGGCATTTATCTAAGCATTTTAAAATCATGCCAAGATAAAAGCTAATCTTATTGTAATCAGTATGCAGAGAAGAGGAGAAGCAGTAGTAAAGCAGTTGCTGCATGTTTGCTGACAAAATATTTAATCCAAACATTTAATTTCAATCTGCCACTGTTCTCAGTTGGTATAATTACTTTAAGCAAATATCATGTAGGAAGGAACAGAAAATAGTCTCAGCTACTGAAATGTAAATAATAAAACATAATCATAATCACATGTTTAAAGCCATATAACTCCATTTTAGGATCATTTCAGTGGACTATTTTAAATGTTTAAGTGATTTTAAATTATTTCTGACATAATGGCCTATCATACTGCCTATATTGGCGAGCAGTGGAAAAGGTTTAATTCATCTGTTCATACACATCACACTTCAAAAGTACTACAGTGAAATTGCATTGCAGTCCATGGAAGTCCATGTAGACTTTTGCTTTTCATGTCAATGAATATTAAAACCAACACAAATTTAAGGCAGTGATCATGACAATTTTTTGCTTTTGAACAAAATTAACATAAACAATTTGTATCACTATTTTAAGTTTACTTACAACATGATTAGCTCTGACATAGGGGAAAAAAAGCCCCAGTTTTTAGGCTAAAATTTTGCAGCAAATTTTCTGTTTTCTGGAAAATCAGGGACTTAAAAATACCACTCCACCCCAAAAGTCACTTTGATTTTCGACAATAAGTTAATCAGTCCATCGAAAGACTTATGGCCCTACAAAGTGCTAAGACTGTGAATAAGCTTGATTTCATTGATGACTAATTCTTTTCTTGTGGTTTTCCACATTCTTGACTCTATTACAATGCTTGTCTATAGCACTGATGGGATTTTAGACTCTGTTCTAGAAGTTATATAGGCTTTTAATACTTAAATACAATATACAGCTGCAAACCAGATGTACGAGTCATTCAAAACAGAAAGAAAGAAAAAAAAACAACTTTGTCAAAGTATTACTCTTTAGTGCTGTTCTCTAGTGAATAAAATTTACCTTTGTGCAGAGGATCATCACAAAGGAAGAGCAGAACTCAAGACCTGTTTAAATCCTGATTTGTAGACTAACTGGGAAAATTGCAATTACTTGGATTACTAATTTTTTAGATATTTCACATTTTGTAAAAAAAAAAATTTAAAAAAATCAGTTCAATCGCACGCGTCCTAAACACATGAGGAAAATTATTACAGGGGTCAGAAGGGACCAGTGTAAAGACTAGAAGATGCTTTGTTTTCTTCATCTAATTGACTGCAATATTTTTTAACGAAGGTCTGTTCTATATTTTAATGTTAAAGTTTGGTCCCCAAAGTAACTTGCCTTCCCATCACTGCTTTTCCTCTGCAAAGATTCCCTCAAGAACAGAAACAAGCAAGAGGGTTCGTGTGGACTACAGGGGACCATTGAAAATCAGTCCCCTCCTTTCCTTCAGCAGCTCAGGCCTCTCCATAGCACTTGAACATCCCTGCAGACTGGGTAGAGCAGAACCAAGCACAAGACTTGTGCTACCAATTCCCAGCCACGCTACCAGTCTTTCAGTTCACCTAGACACATCGCACTGTTTGCATTTACAGGAGGTGAGAGAGAAAACATTTTTGTAGTGGTGTTGAGAGGGAGGCATTTTTGTTTGTTTCTGTATATAGCAAAAGCAGGAGCTCATTTCCAAGCAAAAAGATGGATGACCTTAATTTGTTACTTATGAACTGTAAGAGCAGATGAGATAATCCGAATCAGAGAGGTTATCCAGACTAACTAGATATACCAAGGAAAACAGAAACAATCCAGAAAAAAGTAATGCTGCAAAGTGAACTAAGCAGGATCCAAAGACACTCTCAGAGCCATATAATATCTAACATAATTACAACAATATTTCTTTGAAGTGAAGTTACAATTTTGTTTGCTGCTTAAGCAGACTTACTTGTATTACAGGTCAAGCATGCGTGTCAAAAACGGCTGGCTTTTCAGTAGTGATTTCTGTTACTTATCAGATTTGTTTACATGGCTAAACAGGTAGTGCTCATCTCTCCTTCCTAAACCCCGTACAAAATAAAAGCGGTGTAGCGGGGAGGAGGAAGGCACAAGCTGACAATGGCAGGCAGAGTTCTTTATTTATTGCTCCCAGCAGGTGTCAGATGCCGCAGTTTCTTTACAACCATCAACACCCTGGGGCTTTTTAGTTCCACATATAAGACAAGGAAGATGGGGGATGGCAACTAACCTCAAGGGATTAGGTACCTGAATTCTATCCCAACTACTAGCAGACTCCAGCTGTGTTTAAATGTTTTTTGAAGAATTTCTGATGTTCAGTGGTTGCTGATTACTTCCAGATTTTAGTTCTACGCCAGTGGAGATCTGCTACAAAGAGTTTAGCAGTTGTTGTTAAAAATTGCAATTGCACCAAGGAAATGTCTTCTTTAAAACCAGTTCCAAAAATATTACACCGGTGTTTAAAAAAAAAAAAAAAGAAAAATGGAGAGATAAACCTACAGACTCTTCACAGTGAAGGGAGAATCAAGCAAAGTGTGGGGGAAGGGTGGAGAGAAGGCAGAGAAGACAACTGCGATCATATTAGCTTTAAGGCCTCAAATTTTCCTTGTAAATGTTATGGTGCTATTTTAATCTGCAGAGGAATGATTTAGATAAATGTTCTATTGACAACATTTCCTTTCTGTTGAGTTTACCTAATTTAAACTTCAATCTGGGGCATGTCTGGGCCTTTCCTCCGTTATTACATGTCAATATAAAAGAATGTGTATATTTAGATACATTGTGGATTTAAATCAGTTAGATAATATAAAATTTGGATAATATAAAATGAAATAGGATGACTTTTTAATCAAAAAAAACCCCATCAAATTCTGTTCTCAGCTGCATACATCTTTCTAGTAAATCAGATGACATTCAGTGAGTTGCATGAAGATAAGTTTGGTGAATCTGAGCTACTTAGTCTAGAAAACTACCAGCAACGTGTCACTTGAGTTCCCACCAGCTTCTTAGGGAATGAAAAGCATAATCGCCATATTCGTATCTAAAGACTTTGTTGTTTCATCAACAAAGGATGCTGGTTAAAGAGAGAAAAAACTTCAAAGAAGTAATGTAATGTATATAAGTACCTTTTGCATATTTCTCCACCAAATTTACGACAAGTTTTGAACACAGTTCAGTAAAATAGAAAGAAAGATGGCTTTCTTCGTAAGGGTGTTTTTGTTTTGTTTTCAGGCATGTACATAGTTTTAAATAGCAGCCAAGGCTAAACCAGACATTTTTAATACTAGAAGAATGTGGAACTATTTTTTCCATCAGCTTTTTTTTTTTTCAAATATAAGCGCAAAATTTCTATTTCATCAGACAAAGCTCCTTCCCATAAAGAGGAAAAGGGAAAAGGAGAGAATTAGAAACGGGGAAAGAAAAAAAGAGAGAAACTGACGGAAGATTTTCCAATACTATGCTACATGCTTAAGCAACTATGAAGCTCCTTAAAGTCTTGGTAGCAAGACAAAAGCATGTAAACTAAAAATCACTTCCTCTTCAGAAGTACTTGCCATGTTTAAATAGAACCTATTCACATAGCAGAGTTCAATTTTGACATGAACTTCTTTTAGTTTTGCAAATATCCAGATGCAAAGCAATACAGGAGCTTACATCTGTATAACAAGCTCTGGGACACTACAAAAATAAATTATTTGAGCAGGTTATAGCCTAAGCAGCAAAAGCCAGATAATAATGCATCGTCACGCAGTACAAACCAGACAACATGCCTGTTTCATGGCACTGAGATTTTTGGTAGCACAAATTGAACACAGGAATAGATTTCAAATCTTTTCAGATCCAAAATGCAATGAAGATGAATGTACAGACTCCTGATGCATCAGCAGCATTATTAACTACTATCTTATTACGACATATGCATTCATTAGAGAGGGGTTGTTCTGATTTTCTGTGAAATAATTTTCTGATGGCGAGCTGTATTTGTAGCACTAACTCTTGGCAGCACACAACAGACCACAGCCGGCATTGTCCAAGATGGGATTATTTCATTCCACTACATCATATCACAACCGACTGTACCTCGTAGTACAAATGCAACCTTGTCATTGCAATTTGTCACACTTTTTTGTGTGCATTATAGCTCACTGAAGTCTCATCTCCTGCACTGAATAGCCCAATGCCATATAATACATGACACTATAATGAAAAAGCCAAGATCGCAACACGGGAGATATTGGTCATAGCTTCCATTACAGAGCTGGCTGTCTCCCAGATAGTGCATGTTCTGGAACTGCATCCGGAGCTCGAGCAGGGGAGAGTTTTGCTGCCACCACGGCTCATCTGCTGCCCTATTTTCAAATGTGCCTTGCTTTACTAAATTATTGGACAACTCAGCAGCAGTTGCACATAAAACTTCTGGTGTCAACGCTGCTTGCTGCTTAGTTATCCAAGAAGCCAATGTACAACTGCAAACAACAAAACCCATTTCCCCATTCTCATCTCTTGTCTGCCTTTTCTTCCAATAAAAATCTTGTCTGCAGTATCAAGAGATGTAAAGATCAAAACGAGATGGTGCGAATGGTTAGGCCTGATCACTCAGGAACTGGCTGGGAGACAACCTACAACATGAAGTGTGAGATGCCCACTTCTTCTCAGGGTCTGTTTCCAAGCCCTGCCCTGCAGCCAGGATGAAAACCCAGCCTCCACTATGCATTGGGTCAAATTATAACTATGCTGGTGGATGGCTATTTAGCCAGGACTCGGTTCTTGGTTTAGCTTGCACTACAGATGGATATTAATTTTTTTAATGCAAAAAAATCTCATCACATTCTGTTCTCAGCTGCACATAAAAACAAACTACAGCAAGAAAAGGGGTGAAGGTGGGGGGGCTCCTTGGGATTTTCCCAAAGCCATGAGTCCCCCTTCCAGTTCCCCACCCTACTGCTCTCTCTTGCCATAATGCCTGACGCTAAGCAGCTGCATTGCCTTGACCACTGTTTTTCATAATGGCGAGTACTGTCTCATTGTTCCCTTATATTATCCCTGTTTTATCCATCCTTTGTGTACAAGTGTAAACCTTAGACTTACGCTGTAGGTTTTCCTGTGCAGTGACTGTCTTTGTTATACGTTTGTAAAGTGCTTAACTCAAAAGAGTCCATGGCCTATACGTGCTATTGTTATAAAATTATAATAATAGGAGACAGGTTACTTAGAGGGAAGTGCATGAATTTTTCAAACAGGTATGTGCAAATCAGCGAAAAAACTCAACAGTGAAAAACTCTTGATAGCCGAGTAAGTGAAATACATGAGTGAGCAATTGCTTATTGTATTATTTTATATCATTGTGAGAAATCTTTTAACAAGCTTCCCCACTCAAGAATTATTTCCATCTCGTTAACATGGAAGCTAACTTGAAAGTTTCAATTTTGTGTAGAATATAAAAAAATTTAGCCAGCACAGCAAAACAATGCACAGCAGGGAAACATTTTAGATAAAACTGAAGTGTAATTTCTGCTATTTCTAACATATCTAATGAATGCATTTTAATACAGCAGCACAGTAGAGACTGATATTTCTTGAATCGTAGACACACAGAAAATGTTTGCATGTAAAAAATTGTATTCGTGTGTTACTGCCTCTGATTTTCTAGTAAAACAAATATTTTGCAATACATTGAGCATTACACAGTAAAATACTCTGTTTCACAATATTAAAATGTTTCTGTTGCTCTTAACAAGCCCAACAGGTGCTTTCTATTGGTGAGAGCTTTCTAATTCTGAAAATAAATACTGGCTATTTCAGATTCAGATCATACTCCATGGCACATTTCACAACACCCTTTCTGTATAGAAAGCTTTCCAAAAGTCAGATTTCAGCTCATTGTCAAAAGATGGATGTGGCACAGTAAATCACAAAAGAACTTCATAAATGCTCTGAATGACACAGCTAATTTGCGCCCGCATGCCAAGTTTTGCAAGACATCCCCCCCTTCCCTGCCTGCATAGTGCTCCCCATTCCTTGGCAAATTCATAGAGTCTTGAGCTAATCACTTTACAGTTATCTCTGAATCCATCACACAGCCAGGCTGCAAAGGACTTGTCAGGGCACTGTGTTTTCCTTCTTCATTCTGCTTCCTTTTAACTTAGTAGCAGCACTTTACAACAGATGAACATCAATTAATAGTAAATTACGACAAGATTCATGTGGGATCACATATTACAACCTCCTTGATGCCAAAACCTTTCACAATGATGAATGTTTTACAATGAACACCAAACACACTTGTAATGATTTTGCCATTTCCTGAAAAGTGTTGCCAATCTACCTTTGATTCCAAAGAAGCTGCACATCTTTATCTGTTTGAAAATACGAACTTTTGCTCATGAGATCTACACAAAGGCTCTTTTATGTAGGTCAAAGGATGCTTCCCCCATGCCCATTTAATATGTTTTCTGTGAAGTTCTGTGTGTTGCCCTTAGGGCCATGCACATGCTGGCGATATGCATGCAAGTTGCACAGCAAGTTCTTCTCCCCACACCCGAATCATAATATCTACAGTTCCATCTGCCCTGTAATGAAATCGTGTGCCTCCATTTATTTTTCAAGCATTTTTAAGTGTCACACATACAGTAAACTGCTGCTTTATAAATAGGCCCCTAAGACAAGGACACAGTTTACAAGGAACTTAGTGTTTAAGCTATTTTCATCTCAACAATGACTGACATGTCTCTCAGAGAATATTATATATTTAGAGTACTTTTGAAGGCGCTGTACTTAAGAAACATGTCTCATCAATTGGATGAACTACTGAACTAAGTCTTAAATGTTTAAAGAAGGGTCAAAAAGGCACCCTGCTACAAAAGTGTGCAACCTACACCCAACTAATATCAGAGCAGAAATCCACGCAATGAATAATTTTTGCAAGTTTTCTTTCGATTTAAAAAATAATCTTATACTTTATCTCTGAATATTTATCAGACCTGGAACTGAAGTCTTAACAAAGTAAAAGCCAAGTCCCAAGGAAAAAAAAAAAAAGAAGAAGAAAAAAAAAGTACACCACATTCTTCATAAACTTCATGAGAATTTCCTCAACGCATGTGCCTCCATTTATACAAAAGATCAAGGAAGGCTAGAATCCAATTTCAAATCAAATAACCTCCATATCGATGTGTGGTGTAGTTGACAGTGCACTCTCATCAACTCTGTGCTTTCTGGTGGGTAATGTGCACAATATAACTTAGAGTAACCATTTGGCAGAAAACTGCTGTAGCCAAATTGAAATAGCCTTTAGTACCTTGGTTAAAATGGAGAGCCATAATGTATGCTTGTCATTTGATGAAAAATATTGCCTTTAAATTAAGAAAAAAGAATTTCCCATGAAGATACAACGCAGCACAATGACACGGATGTCAGGATCTTATTTAAAACTGTGAAGGCACAGTGCAGCACAGAGGCACGATTTGTTAGGAAATGCAAGATCATGTGCCAGTGACCAAAGATTTGCTGCTGGATTCTTATCATAGAGGTAGTGAGAAAATGTGAGTTACCTACAGATAATTGCTCGCTCCTCAAGGGAAGTGACACCTTTAAACTGATATCACAATAGAGAACAAACATACATCTTGCCAAAAGATGTAACGACCATATTTGATCACGTGATACAGCTAGAGTAGTCTGATGTAACTTTACACATTTAAGAAAAGTACAGTTGGTTTTTAAGCAATGAGATGTATCTGTTGGTCCACATAAATAAGGGGTCAAATAATATAAACAAAAATGCCTACCAAAAATAGATTAAGGATGACATTTAAAACCACTGAAGGTCACAGAAAAATTTTCCACTTGCGTCAACAGATTCTTTCAAATGTCCAGCTATTTCACTAAAATAAATCATATGGCTAAATCAGGGCTCTGAACCACCAGTCTTAAATAACTACCTTAGCCATTTCAAGGAGCTGAAGTTACATCCTTTCTTCTCCTAAGCAAGCAGGACCCTGGGCTGTACCCATCAGTATCTAGCAGTAAGTCAAGGACAGCAATTCCTCCCCTTTCCTAGGTACTCATCATGGGATATCTGAACAGCCCATCCAGCTTTGGCTATCCAGTACCAAAAGATGCTGGTGAATTTGAGGGGGTCCAGCAGAGGCCAGCAACACAGGTAGGGACTCAGAGCACATGGCCTGTGAGTAGAGGACGAGGGGCCGGGACTTGTTCAGCCTGGAGAGAAGGTGTCTTCGGGGGGACCTCACAGCAGCCCCCCGTGCCAGTGGGGAGGTTACCTGGTTCCAGAGCCAGGCTCATCACTGAGGGTGAGGCAGGAGAATGAGAATCAAGGGTCACAAATTAAATCAGGAGATCGGATATAATGAAAAGAAAAATAATTAAAAGAATAACTAGGGACTGGAACAGGTTTCCCCGAGAAGTTGTGGAATCTCTGTCCTTGGGGAGTTTCACGGCCCAACTGGTCAAAGTCTCACAACCAGTGTTGCTCGTGCTTTGAGCAGAGGTTGGACTAGATGACTTCCTGAGGTCTCCCCCAGTCTGATCTAAGTAAGAAGCACAACAACACAGAGGCAGTTTTCTTCTATTATGTGACAGCAGACATGTTAGGGAAACTAAAGTGATAAAACCAAATAATAGCTGCTTGTTTTGTTTAAGAATCAGCATTCATTGCTGAAATTTATAAATCCTTTAAGAAGTTTGTATGTTAAACACTTGCACTTTCCACTTTGCTAACAGTGCTTGTATCAGAACATATGAAATTTTAAAATCTGTGTTAATTCAGTGAAAATCTGTGTTAATTCAATGCCATATGGCTATAGGCATTCATCCAAGAAAGTGGCATCTCAACAAACCGCGGAATCACAGAATCACGGAATC
>VYZM01015813.1:0-20262 GCA_013398915.1 Dromas ardeola
ACTTAGCATACAAATATTATGCGGACTTTAAAGTCACATGTTACATTATAAAATGCCCAGTGAGACATAATCATAAATAAAATGGAATTTTTACTATTTCTTGTAATAGTTCAGCTAGGGAAAATTAGTTTCTTAACGTGACAAAATTTTACACATGCCATGGCCACCTCCATCTTTATATTATTATAAATTTGCCTCATGGGATATTATGACAACTCTTTAGATTTGTCCTCTTCAGGGCAAGCTCGGTCACACATTCACACAGCTTCACAGCAGGAGTGACATGTAAGGAGTTTTCCCATCTTCAGCAAGCCATATAAAATCCAAAGGAAAATCCAGCCACTCCACACATATAAGCATACCACTGCTGTTTAATTGCAGTGGTAGGCCCTGCTGGTAAAGACAGCAGAGAAGAGCAGACTTCCAATGGAGCTACAGCACAGTGTGACAGACACCAGTCTTTCCAAAAGCCGTTTTCTTCTATACAATGACTGGTGCTCCTCAAAACCTAGATTCCTTACATGTTTAAAACACAAGTGAGAACTTGCGAAGTTACTTCTGCAAAATAAAGAAGTCAACAGAGAGTGCAAGGAATGGCATAGACAAATAATTTATCAAAACCATGGCATGAATAAACTTTAAAGTAGGCTATCAAATGGCTACAGATACCCCAGAAAAATTGCACAGGATTTCTTTCTTTAGTTACTGAATCCAGCTCATCATTTTATACTTGTGTTATAGCTGGTGATGGCACAGACACTTTGAAAGGAAAGGGAAATGAGTTGAAGCGTCTTTATTTGGTTTAAGTGTAGTGGTGCCATCAGTATTTGCAGAGGAAAGGAGAAAAAAAAAATCTAAGTTTGGACGCTGGCTAACCAGAATTATTGTTTTCACTTTCAAGTCAAACTTTCACGTCTATGTTAGCTTCTTGTGGTATACTGTTTTGAAGCATTCATTTTAAATTTTTATGGTATTCTGGTTAGGTAATGATCAGAAAAAAAAGAAAGAGTGGATCATGTAAAACTCACTTATTACTGTAATAACAATTGTTACTACTATTTGGACTGAGGGATAAATATATGAAACACTCATCTATATAGCCATCCTGAATGTATTCTGAGTCCATCGACACCGTAAGTTCAGCAAGCTGACTAAAAGAAAGTTCCCAAGCAAGACATGATGATAACATTTCATGTAACTCCTCTTTGGCAATACTTAGACACTGCAATCAAATACCAAACAGTATCACGTGTGCCAGTCAGTTACTGCAAGAAAGAAAATGTGATGAACTGTTTGTTTTGAACTATTAGTATAAACATATTGCAGGAATGAAACCCAAGCTTAAACAATGGGGAAAGTTATCCGGTATTAAAATAAACAATTCTAGGAAGATCGCTAAAAATGTTTACCAAGTCATCTTCTTCAGAGTAGTTTCTGCGCAGAGCGTTTTGCCGTGTCTCTGGTTTGCCAACCAATCCCGGTTACACTGACTATAGATATGCAAATGCTAATGGACAAGGCTGGGATTTAATTGCCTGTAATTGGCTCCCCAAGCAAGCGCATTTTTATCTACAATCAAGCTTGTGGGTCATCAAAGAAGCACTTCTGGGGTTTTAAGCATAAAAATATTGCCTTTTTTAAAAAAAAAGAATAATTGTTTTGCTTCTAGAAATCTGCTAGTTTAGGTATCAAGGGAAAACATTTTCAAATTCAAATACTACAGAGTTAAGCAAACCATGATTCTTAGAAACTTTCTTAATAAATACTCTCTCAATATTACAGGTTAGCATTTGTGCTGAGAAAACAATTCACCCTGCCAAACATTGCCTATGTACAATTTTAATAAAAGTTATATGTATTACCTGGAGTAATAAATGTATTTCCTTTATGTAAGTCAGAATATATCTCAAATTCTTAAACATTATTTCTTATTATAACTATTCACTCCCAATCATAGACCTATAGCCATTAATTATTCTTTACTTCATTCACAGCAGGTGCATTGCAAAATGCCGTTCAGCGTAGAAGCGTTATATCTGATATTAAGAATCTAGGGTGGGAAATAAATGCAGAGCATAAAAATGAGATGCGAGATATCTACATAATATATTCATTACACTTAAGTATTATGCTTGTTTTGAAAGGAAATGAGTTATGGCTGAGATCCTTTGTAATGGCAACAGCAACAAAGCAAATTCAGTATTCAGAGACGCTATAATGGACCTGCATCAGCCTCATTTGTTCAGAGTGAGCCGTGCTCCATCACACAGAGGAACGGGTCTTTTCATTCCAGGGAAAATTGACACATGGGGATATGTGCACAATCCCAGTTTTATGTAAAGCCCTGGGAGCAGAGGGTTGGGGTCTGGGAAGGAAAGGAGGAGGGGGATGGTTTTGCGCATAGCCAGTTTTACAATCACTGTAGAAGAAAACAGTCCTCAAATATAAACCTCTTTCATTGGGCTTCCTACCTGCTTAATCACTTCCCTCCAAAGTGTAAGAGGACTAACCCTAACTCAGACATTCGCACTCTAGAGACTCATATTTCTTCATGTTGTGTTCACAGTGAAACAGTGATCTTAGTTCAGTCTCTAGTGGACAAACACAGAATAAGTCGAGTCCTATAAGCATGATTCAGCAGGCAATTTGCTCAAGTGAAATCATGTGTGCATAGACACAGATAACAACTTTCCCCTTTTTAGTTCTTGCCTCAGCCTCCCAAAGTACAGTAAAATAATTTCTTAAGAAATGCTTTCCTCTACAAAAGACATCCCCTCATTTCCAGCCTGACGTTCCCCAAAGCAGACCAAGATATTAAATAGTCTAAAAAAGAAATGCTTGGTTATATTTTGTTTTATAGTCACATGCTTACTGGACAGAGTCTTTTCTCTGGAGCCAGATATGCAAAGAGCACAGTTAATTTACCAAGAGATCAGGAAATCCTCTCTAAAGATTTTAATAGGGTTAGGGGGATGGGGATGCCTGTGTATGCTTTTTAACATATTTCTGTCTTGCATACTGTCTGGATGAAAAAAAACTTGGAAATGAGATAGGTAACGTAACTATGCTATCATGAAGTTTTAACTCACCTAGTAGAGTTTTCACTATATTTTTCTTGATATTCATTCTTAGTACGAACTTCTGTTGGAGTTAAATCATGTATCTATCAAATGGGTACATGCAGCAGTTTTCTTGTGCTATCTTACATGACTAGTTGCAACACTCAATTGCTCAATTTTCTAAGTTTTGCCAGGTCAAAATGCCAGTGTGAGAATGGGAATATTACAAATAACTATCTGAAAAGACTGTATGTTTATTTATTTTTACTGCTCAGCTATCCCAAGGCATTTTCATTACCAAGGCATGGGCAAGATCCTGCAAGGTATGTAATTTTAAGCAAGTGAGTAATCCTGTTAAGGTGAATGAGACTGCTCATATGAGTGAAATTATTTGCATATTTAAGTCTTTTGAGGCCCAAACTTCAGCTCATACATAAAATACTGAAAAGTTCATTAGAAGTTTAGAGCTATTGCACAAATTCTTAAAAATAATTACTTCTGCTAAGTTACTGCAACACCTTCAAACCCACTTTTCCCTTTCTATGAAAGAATGCACGTATACACACACAAATTAAAACAGGCTGTTTCAAGTCCAGTGTAATCTACACAGTTAAAAAGTTTTACTGGGACGTTTAAGGAGTGTGAATGCCTATATACTTTCTTCTTTCTTTCCAGCAATTAGCTGGGTAGAATAGTATTACAGGATCTGCTTGTGGAGGAACAATGATATTCTTAACTCAGTGCCTTTAAATGCAGATTTTTTTAAACGCTCCCCTTTGCTGTCAGAGTAACAGGTAGCCTGCATGGCATCTGATCTGAAGCTCTGAACTGTAAGTAGAGTTTACAGGAATACTTAGTACGTTCTGTCATTAGAGTCTCTGGAGGATTTTTGTGTTCTCTGGCTCACAAACATCTGTGGTCTCTTGAGAAAAAGCTTTAAGAAGTTGCATCTTTCGGTAACATGAAGAAAATTCTGCTCCCAAGAGCAATGCCACTAAGAAGGGTGCACTCTGGCTGAAACATTTCTCCCCTACACAGCCACAAACTTGATCAATCCTCATTACCTCAGTTCTCATAGAAACTAATGAAAACTTTGAACAGCATAAGCATCACCAAAAAAAACCCATTTAGTGAGAAATGAAAAAAAGAAACACTTACTTTTTGCAGCCACTGAGTGTAATTTTCCATCACATGTTCCAGATGTTGCAGTTTCTGGGAAGAGAAATCCTGTTCCACGTGAGGAGCATCTCTCTGAAGAGCATTTGTGTTGTACTGGTCTGTCGTGCTTTCACGACAGTTCCCGTCCTGTTCTGGCAGAATGAAAGTATAGGTGCACTGCCCATGCTGAATCCGGTTAAATCTTCTCCCACTGGCTTCTGGACCCCGGCGCTGGTTATTACAGCCTATGTGAGCAAGAATCGCTGCCAGGAAAGCAAAGGAAAGGAAAATTGACATGTTATTACTACTTTCCTTTCCCACTTGAAGAAAAACTTTTTCTTCCTCTTTCTTTAAATTTGTTCTTAATTTCCCTTAAAGTCTTTGCAAAAAGGACTGGAGAAGCGCACTTTAGTAATCAAGCTTGGATAAACTTTTTTTTTTTTAATTTCACTATGAGGATAGCTTCCTTAGTTAAAATTGGGAATATTTATTGCATAGTAGTTAAGATTTATTGTTTCCTCTCTGTTACAGTCCAGCATGTAGCCTGCTTTAGTCAGCTGCATATGCATATCCCAGTCTCTTTCCCCTACACTATCTGCTGCAGAACTGCTATTTTCTCTCAGACTTCAGTGAGTTTTATTAAGGTTGCACTTTCAAGCCAAGCTGGAAGCAAGCAGCCTTTCACAAGATGACTTGACAGGAATGCGTGTATGAGTGCGCCCCTATGCTAAGGATGGCTGGTGGCTCGGTACAGAGGGATCATCTTACAAACTGGCTGGATGCATGACCTCAATCATGCATGGCTTTCCAGCCCCTATTGCATACAACCGCTGAGGGCTGTTTGACGAATTCACATAAGTTTAATAAGTAAGGCAGTCCACCTTAATACACTTCATATGTTCACACTGACCTATTAAAATGTAGATAAAGTGTAGAAGTTTGTTGTAATCCCTCTGTAAATATACAAAGCACTGAAATTAAAAATACTTTCAGTTCTCTGCTGCTCAGTATCTATTAAAGAATTCTAAGTCGGGCGAATGAGACTTATGGGAAAAAAGTTACGATTAACCCTCACATGCTTCAGCTACTTTCTGAGACAATTGTGTTTCTTTAGTAGAGTTTTCAGAGAGTTTTTTTGCGGCGTATAATGAAATCAATGTTGCCAAATAGTAATGGGAAATGGCAGTTCAGAAGGATAATAATTTTCTGTGTTTGGCATCTAAACTAAGGTAACTAATTATAAAACAGTGAGGGATGGTGGCTGAACTGTCCCAGATAGTCTTCTGTACTACTGCATAGTTATCACATGCAAAACACTTCTTCCAATTTTCAAGTCTGTATGGGCTATACAGGCACCTCTCATTATATGTAGAAACTTTCTCAGGGGCAGCTTCCTCAGAAAAAGATTGTGGTAGCTATTTAAGAAACTATCTTATACTTAAATAATGCCTTCGCCGTTTGCTAGAGACAAATCAAAATGCACACATTAGAAACAGGATTGGAATATTCCTGAAATTCAGAGGAATTTGGATCTGAGTTGCTGCTTTAGTATTTGTTGCTATTACATAAATATCAGCCAACACTTGTGCAGACCAATTTGCACAATTTTTCCCATGAAAGTAAATAGTCTTCTAAATAGCAATAGCACATCACTAAAAAAAACAACCTGCAAGGTTTTTACCCACAAAGAAACCTACCTGCAAGAATGCTGAGTGCAAGCACCTTCAGTGTTCATACAGTTGCCACCTGTATCACAACTACAATTTCATTCTAAAAGAATTGCCTGGAATATTTAGCCAGGGATCGTAGCTGCTCCTGAGGAAGCTATTCCTACTCAAAACTGGGGGTAGAGGCTTTTCATCTTGCATCCGGAAAGAAACTACTGCATTTGACCCAATAAGAAATATCCCTATAATAACATAGAGAAATAAGAAAGTCTTATCTTGCTTTAAAATGCCTGTTTGTCCAATATATATAGAGAAAAAAAAAAAAAAAAGAAAGAATACAAAGCAAAGAGCAAAGAATCAATGCTACTGTTGCTTTTAGCAAAATCAGAATATCCTTCCACCTCTGAACTGTTCAGCCCACCTTTGCACTCTGTTTTTTCTTTTTCTGCTTCTGAAAATAAACTTCTTATGGCTTATTGTCTTGCTTTCATGTAGCATTTCTCATTATTCTCCATCATCACCAGAACTAGTTCTGTTGTGGTTTATTACACTGTCTTTGCAATTATTGTAAATTGTAATTGCAAGATATTTGCTCACGTAAGATCAGAGAGCCTCAGTCAGGAAGAAGAGCGTAGGATCAGACACTGAGCTGAAGGTTTAGCATAAAAACAGCTATTCCCTATGAGGCAAAGCAAAAATACCAGAGCGTTAACATGGTAACAATACATGCTTTTTTTAAAAAGTAAAAAGAAAACTTTACGAAAGGCCCTTAGAGCAGCTAAACGAGAGATAACAAAGGTGGGTCTAAAAAGGCTTCCTAGATTTTTAGTTCATATTTTAAAATGCTGTTGTTTACAGAAATGCCTCATTCACTTTCTGCAGAGTATTTAACAGATACTTTCATGCAAACATGGAAAAGTGAGACTGTAAACTTACAGCTGATGTTTTTCAGATGAGAAAAGACTTCACAGAAGAGCAAGCTCACTTTGATGCTATTGCATGGCCCCTTCCCGCTGGTTTAAGGTGACTTCTCCTTCTGTCCCCTTCTTCCTGAGGGGTAACAGCCATAAGGACCTTCAAGACGTGCACAGAATTATTGGGCATCTTTAGCATTTCCTCATTTGTCTCCAGCTTGGTTCCCTGCCACAGCACCTGCCTCTCAAAGCCAGCTTCGTCCCTGACCCCAGGCCCCAAACTGATGGGTCACAGGCAGCATGGGACGGTCAGGTACCACAGTGGGGAGACCTGGCAGAGCCATGCAGCAGCCAGAGCACCTCCTTCCAGCACGCTGCACTTTAGGTTTCCTTACTAGAGGGACGCAAGCCACCCACTCACTCAGTGACCACGTACTGCCACATTCGTGTTATGGGAGTAGCGCATCTGAGACAACTTGTGTGCCCAACCATGCGAGGTCTCACTTTGAGGTGAGGAAGGGATGGCAGGAGCCCGGGGGAAGCCCAGGAGCCATTCTGTCACTCCCAGTTTGCAGCCTTTCTAACCCAGGGGGAGGCAGAGGAAGGGACCCATGAATTGTGCTGGGATGCACTTAAATCTTTGCAAGGACCCAGAGCGACTGCTGAAATGGCAGCCGCTCTGGCAGCCGCACTGAAGCTCAGCAAGCTTTGGGGCTGCTCTTGCTGATGCCAGAGCCTGAGCTGGCCAGCATTGTCCCTAACTAGAAGCATGGACACTCCCAGTCCTGCGACACAGGTATCACCAAGGTCAGCTTGCTTTTCCCCCAAACACACAGCAAAGTCGTCTTGAAAGGACATGGAACCAGGCAGGCCAGGTTCAGTTCACACTCTTCCCCGGCACACTCACGGTCCCATGCATACACAGGCAGAAGGGCAACAACAAAAACAGAAAAAAAGTTTTTTTCCAGATTTACACCCACTTAATTCCACAGTGCAATTTCCTAAGGAATTCCACTTTATCTCAGGTAAACAGTTTCAAAAATAAGAAGGGTCTTTATTTTCTAAAATTCCCTATTTATATTAAGGAATTTGCTTTTTCCTTTCCAGAAACAAACCAACCAACCAACAAAACAAAAAAAATGTCTTGCCCCAAGAGTTTCAATGGTTTGGTGTCTTCTACCCAATTTGATAAATGTACAGTTTATTATCCCAGTAGCACATGATCTATGTGACCTGTCCCAACTTTTTAAGACCTGAAAATTTGAGTGAGGTAAGGAAAAAACTAGTTCTCAAAGTTCAAAGTCACTGTGGGTACTTCTGCAGGATCTTACATGATACGCTATAGATATAAGCTAAATGATTTGTCCAGGATTGCACAGAAAAATCAGTGGCTCAGCCAGAAACTGAGTAGGGGCATGGACATGTTTAAGACTCTTTTTTTCCCTAAGACCACTTCCTCCAACACAACGACTAGTTTCGTATTCCCTGAACTCTTCCTTCTGTGTAACAGGGAAGGGATGGATCCAGAGGCTTCCTTCCCAGATCGTCTAAAGTCTCATATACATTGTTTATTTAGTAGCTATACAGAATTCTGTAGCTCATTATGTAATCAATCCTACAAGGCAAAATAAAAGGGAATTTAATATCCAGATAAAGGTTACATTCACATGATATCAGTTCACACGTATCTAGCATTAAAATAATGACTTTTGTCATAGAATCATATGCATGCTCAGAGTTCAAATACAAATTCTAGGAAACCACAAACTATTTCTGTTTCTTTACATTTCTGCTGCAATACGTGTTATTGCTGCATAGGAGTTGCAATAAGGTTGCGTCATGCCACACACTGTAACTGGAGTCACTCCAACTCAACTTCCTCAGTGCATAGGGGAAGTCACTGCAGAATGGCCCCTGAGTATAGGTACAAGAAACAGGCTTTTTTCTCTAGGTGAAACAATGCTATACAGTAGGACCTAATACTAAACTTACAAATTTGAATGAACAAAAAGGGATCTGAAGTCCCAAAAGTCTGACTGATTATGTGCTAATGATTCCCCAGTGACCGCAGTGGAGGTGGCCCCAATTTACTGCAGTGCTGAGACCAGAATGGGACGCAGGAGATCTGCCTGACCATGCAGAATCCAGACAGTACTGAGGGCAGATGAAGGGGAAGACTGACTTACCATGCAATAACACTCTCTCCTACTACCTGTATGCTTTCTTTTCTTACTCTCCTACGAACAAGCAAGTAGTCATCTCAGATCAATTACTCCTCGCGACTGAAGTTTGTATATTTACATGTGCATATTTAAGGCATGATCCCACGTAGTGCTGGTTGCCAGATCCTGCCTTCAAAGGAATAGGGCAATGGGCGCTGAGTCACGCTGCAGCCCAGCCTGGCTCTCCCAGCATTTGATTTCACACCTGGGAACAAGTAAACAGCTGGGAACATTAACAGAGCGGCAAAAAGCAGCAGCTCTTAGAAGAACATGGTGGTTTACCACAGAAACTTCTGAGCTACTGATTATGCAGTACAACTTGTCTGAGTTTTGTCTCACACAGAGGCTGTGAGGCTTCTCAGGGTAAGGGTTTTGGTGGACTCTTTCCAAACGTGTCAGCAGCTGAGAGAGCTAGGTGTTTTCTGAAAACTTATTGTCCTGCTGTCAGGATCATGGGATCCTGTATTCATAACACGATCATGTTCCTGTATTCATAACAAATCTTCAAGCTTACACATGTAGAGAAAAAGCATGTAGATTAATTCAGTTAAATTTGCTCTCATTCATCGCGGGAAGGAGGGAATGCCTCCAGCGTCCTCTTGTTATCTAGGGGAAGTTTTGTCCTTAATTTTCACACTTTCAGAATACTTGAGGCATTTTCAAAAACCAGCTTCCAATCCTATCAAACAGGAGTGATTCACAGTAACTGAACAAGGTGGGCATGACATTTCTGTTTGAAAATAATAAAAAATAGCTGCCCAACAGCAGTGATCTTCCATTGCAAAACCTAGCCAAAACCAAACAGTTACCTGCTTTTAAAAGAAAGATATTTCATATGGTCACAAGCCTTTTAACCCTATCATGTGAATGTATTTTCTGTTGCCAATTACATTGAAAGTGCAATTTTGTGGAAATGATTTATCAGCACTGTTGTTTGGTTGAACAGTTTACTTATTCCATGGACTGTCCTCGGGTCTTATTCCTCACCGGGGAAAGGTACAGGAGAGAAAAAGCAACCCACTGGTGCATTACCTGTAGTTTCTGAATTAATTTAGAAGGTAGCCCCAGGTACTGTGCAATATGTGCACCTATTCTTGAGGTCACAAAGGCAAGAACCATGATAGTATGATTTGCTCGGGAAAGGGAAAATTGCACTCCCTCAGTCAAGTGTGAATAAAAACGGTTATCCTAAATTACTGGTAAAAGCTGATTGTCTAGCAAAAAAAAAATATCGAAATTTCCTTAGACTCTGTGGGTTAGCAACTTAAGATCTCTTCTTTGGAGTCTTAGGGGTTAAGTGCTGCAAGGCTACAGCTTTCCTACCTGATGGAAACAAAATCCTGAATCAGGTGCTTAAAATCCTTATTCATGAGGAGCATTAGGTGCATAATGCTTAGAGACACAGAAGCCAACATGTTGGTGACAGAATCCCTTATGCTGTCCGTAGAAGGAATATGAGACCTACAGATTATTCCTGAGCACCCCGCTCCAGTGAGATCAATCTTTCTGTCCCCACCAGAAAATCTTTTCTTCATAGGCTCTCTGTAGCTCTGTTCTTTTCAACTCAGGTGCAACAGAGAGGGAAGTGATGCCACTGCCAAGGGTGATCAGAGGGTTCGGAGGTGAGTCCCAGGTTTAAATCCTGCTGCTTGATTTGGAGAGAGATAGTAATTAGAATCTCATGTTTGGAGCATATATATTCATAGCAAGTTCATGAGTCTTCTGGTTTCTTCTGCTGGTTCAGCCACATTGGCCACATTCTCCATTGATCTGAATGACACCCTAATCAACCAACTACAGAAGTCAATCTTGGCTGCTCTCTGACCTAATTAAAAATTAGAATGTAAAACATTCTCCTTCATTTTCTCCACATAGAAAAGGCCATAAATCCAGTATTTATGTCCTTCAAGAACTCAAGTATCTGGCAAAAGCGTAAGTAGCAAGAATATAGCATTTATGAGGTAGCACTGTCCTATTTCCTTAGAGGTTGTGACTTTTTTCTAATCACAACTGATTTTCCTAGCAAGCTGAATTTTTTTCATAGAGTAGACTTAGCTAAAATAATCCATAGGAAATAAACTTTATCAGATCTAACGCTGTGGTAGAAGCTAAGAACATCAATTCTTTCTCTTGAGTTTCTTTGGTGCTCTAATCAACTTCTATCTACCTTTTGAAAAATACCTGCAAATCAAATGGTCTGGGAAAAATGGCCTGGAAAAGATGTAATCTATACACCAATGGACAAAGAGGGAAAAACTACATAGACTGCACTGATTCTCCATTTTACATTTCTGTAAAGAATCTGGCATTATCGTTTTTCTAGAACAATCATTAACACATCTTCTGCTTTTAGCCCAAGGAATGATGAAACCCCTCCTTCAGCTGTCCAAGTTAATAGCTAATGATGTGGGTGAAATACCTAGTTTTGATGTAGCTTTAAACTGGGAAAACATGGGATTAAAGGCTTGAATTTCTATTCTTGTTTGAGTTCACCTTCAAAAACCCAGCTTAATTTCTTTAGGTGTCTGGTTAAAAGGAGAATGTGCTAAAGGCAATGATGTTTCTGAAATGTATTTAATTCCAAATCAGAAATGAACTAGAGTCCCAAGAATGAGTAACCTCAATATTGCAGCTTCTTGAATTCTTGCTATATTTTTCATGAATGGGCACACTCAACTCCATGAGTACTCTCAGGGTTCATCCAATTTAGCTTAACTTTTTGGCCAGAGTTTGACTCTAGCAGGAGCAGAGCAGCCAACAGTAATGATATTACACAACACAAGCATCCCAGTCTTCCAGCATTCAGGATCAATTTTCTGGTATTGTTCTGGACAGGGTAAATAGTAAGAAAGGAAGTAGAGAAGAGAACATGGACTATATAGCTTTTTTCAACACTGACCAATACCAAGAGTTATGGCATAGGCAACCTACCTTGGAAGCTAGAGAATCCATGTCTGAATGGAAATAATTTTCTTAACAAAATGCAATAGATGTAACAAGACAAACAAAACCTGGAACATTTTTCTAGAACCTGAGGAAAAGCAACATAAAATTGCATTTCAGTTCAAACTGCAGGAAGTATAAGCTCACCATGACTATGTGAACACATGATGGTCTGATGGAGCCCAGCTTTTGCCAAAAAAATCCTTAAAATCTTACTTGTTTTATCTGTGTTTTTTGAGTTTTAAATAGGCTGAGTCAGAATTTCAAGTGCTTTCTCCATCAGTACTAAATAGATTGTATAACTACATGTATTTTCAGGAATTAAGTCCAATACGAATCGAACACTTCAATAGCAAGACTAGTGGACTGGACTTCAGTCTACCTAAAACCTTGCAGTCTCTAGGACTGCGGCAGCTTCCTTACACTCAGTCTATTTATTAATTCATTCCCAGCAGCTAATAGTTAGGTTCTGGATGACAGATGTAGCAGAGAAAAAGGCAGGAATCAGACACCAGGGATTTGAAGTATCAGAGGCAAGTAAACAGCAGTGTAGCCATTGAAAGGGAGAAGCACAGAGAGACAGTCCGGAATTAAGAATTACAACTATTTCTTATTTAAGAAGGTGGTTTATAAATAAAATATCTTTTATATTTTTATAGTGTACTTTTCTCCCCACACCTATTATTTATTTTTGCAAACAGCTTCTGTTGTCACATTCCATATACGGGTATGAGGCAGAGGCTTGACTTTCTGTGCTCCATTCTGTCAGCATCCCCACAATACCAAAACTTGCGGTTAACTAATTAGAAACCTCAGTCAACTGGTCAAAATTATTTTAAGAGGCCAATCAGCTTCTTCGCAACTGTACGTGTCATTTTTAATTAGGAAACAAAAAGTCAGACAACACAAATAAATAGCAGTGAGGCAAGCGGCTAGCTATGGTTACGAGCAGTCCCACGCTAAATAGCCTCACTATATCCTCATGTCGCACTTCTTGGCTGAAGTATAGGACGTACTTATCCTATACTTAGACAGCAAGCTGTCGTAGTTTTATATGGGAGAAACATTTGTCACAAGTTGAGTCTGACTAATTGGCCTGTTAGAAACAAGTCATTAATAGTACAGAGACAGTATTTTCCAACAGAGTTGGAAAATAAAGGTAGGAATTCATGACCTGGGGGCTGGGCTATGCCTAGTACTGAAGCTCAGGCACTGTGCTACACAGCTATAACTAGATCTGTGGCTTAGACATCTCCATGTTGCACTGCAATTGCAGTGAAGGCATACTGCCTTCCCTTCAGAAATTCCCTCAAGCACATTTCTACAACCTGCTCTGGCACAGATGCCCAAAGAGGCGTGTAAAACACTTCAATGCATTTGTGGACGCTGCCAGGTTATGGTTCCTTGTGGAGAGCAGGCATAGCCACACTGAGATAAGCACCTATAGGCAGCAGCCAGAATATATGTCTCAGGCTTCTGATTACACTGAAGATCTCAAAATGTCTAATCACCAAGAAGTGAAAGCAGAGAAAATTAATGGGATTACAAATGTCTTTGGTTTCCTTTAATGCCAGTGGTCATATAAATACTGTATCGACTGTATTGAATCCAAACAACATGTTTATAAGTGTGATGAGTTTTTCAACTGATTCTTCAGCCACTTCTGAGAACGCAGTGCAGCGTAGGACCTGTGACATCCTGGTAAGACTTCTTCCAAGCCTGGTGCTGTACCCCATGGAACATCAGTGCTGAATTATTAGCACCAGAGCCTGGACTGTGTCCTCGGGAGCATGTGTGCTCAGGCACTGTATCACTGAAACACCAGTAGCCTGAGAGCTTCATTTCCAAACGGAAATAGAACAGAAAATGTTCTGAAGTACAATATTTAAAATGAACATTTGCATCCCTGTGTATGCCAGTTACTGTACATCTCACATACACTAACCCAGGGTACTCAAATGACCCAGTGCCTCTAATAGCATGTAATTCAAAGATGGACTCTTAATTCACTTTAATCATCATAAACCCATCAGCACATTAGTAGGCATTCAACTACTGTATGCCAATAAAAATGTTGTTTAAACTGTTAACTGCCCGTTTAAAGAGGCAATTAATCTCCAAATTCAACACCTTCGAAATTACTGCCATGGGGCATAGATAAATATTAACCTTGGCTCTTCAGGAAAGTATTGGGCTCATGACCTGGGAAGGAATCACTCTTGGTAGTTTAGGTTTTTATCCTCTGCTCTTCCATTGAGATGATGTATAATTCTTAGGAAAAAAATGTCAACACCGCTACCCTGGTTTTAGCATCCCTGATGTAATCTTCTAATTAGAAATTTGGAGCTAATGTATTTTCTAACTGCAACTTTCTCCCCATATTTCCTATGCAATAATTAAACCCCATCGTTTGGATCAGGTGAGGCTAATCTTGGTATAATGATGAAGACTGGGAGGGATATGACTTCTGAAAATGCATATCCTTCCTTCTAAAAGGACCAGAGTCCCTCTCCTGCCTGGGAACTGTGCTCAGCAGATGGCCACTGAGCAGTTATCAGCCATGCTTGCCCAGGTAGGTCCCAGAGCAACAGCCAAGTTCATTTGAGCTATAAGTGCTGTAAGAGGAGAACAGGAGACAGTGAAAAAACGCAGGAAGCAGGAGACTAGATAGGTCTGCATCCAAGTATTACTGCTAGAAAGTACTTTACATCCATCTCTTGTACAAAAAGTATAAAATTCACATGTTTATATAATGTCATGTATTCAGTCAGTGATTTGCAGTCATTTATAAAACACTGTTACTGTAATTCATAAAAAGAACCATCTGGCCAATAATATTTTTTAGTTAGAAAACCATTATTTTAAAAGAAGTGGCAAAACGAGCACAACTTTAACTTAAGTACAGCTTTGAAGATGTAATCCAGACCCAAGCAAGCCAAGCTCTGTGGAGTTTTGTTGCATGATATAATCTTGTTCCTTAGGCTCTGAAGTGTATGAAAGAAATTCTGTACTCAGCTTTTTCATGTCCCCCAGCTACACACACATCCGTGTTCGAAGTGCCATGCTCTCAGGTTCCCTTCATTACCCACCCCACATGACACTACGTAAGTGGATGGGACCACACCGTGAGGCTGGAAGTACTGGGGGTTTGTGCAGTGACACAAGTCCTCTCAACTATGTATTCATGTCAGAATTGGGGACTGTAAAAAAACAGCAGTAACGTGACAAGACCTATCACAGCGGTGAGGCTTTGGTGGATGACCCTCAAGGGACTGAGTTTAGAGGCACTCTCTGTTGTAGGAAGCGGGGAGGGTGGCAGGCTTTGTCCAGTGCAGTAGAAGCAGGTACAAAGGCCTAAAGGGGCTGAGCAATGCTGGGGAAGTTGTGGTGTTACTAGTATGCTGCCTTCATATTGTTGTTCCGGCTTTTTGAAATAAATTGCACACGCTATTTGTGTTTTATTGAGGCTTGTCAACGTGCGAGGTATGAGCATTAGGAGATAACAAGGGCTACTTGTTCCACTCTCTGCTGTGCATGAGAGAAAAAAATCATGTCACTGTTCCATAATTTCACCAGTACTGGATCAAAACAAGAAAGTGAACCAAAATTTCTGTAGCAGACACTATCAACAATTTATGTTTTGAAAACTGCTTTGTGCCATGCTGGTTTCACACTACCTATGACAGGTGAGCTTTTTGTTTTTAAAATGCAAAGAAAAACTCCTGAAGACTTGAATGAGAACACGAGCAAATGTAACACAGAACAGAAGTGATATTAAATGCTCTAAAACAAGGCAATCACTGTATTAATAAAAAGTGAAGGAAATAGAACATTAGGAGAGTTACTATTTTCCATTAAGTTGTTACTTAAGATTAGCCCATTCTCTCTGCTTCCGCCACACTTTCAATGTTTAGACTTCTTTCCCTCAGCCTTTCTCAATGTCTCCTTTAGCATATCACTCACCCTTCACCAGAATTAGGTCCTACAAAGTATATCACTATTAAAAGTGCAGGACCTCAGAAGACAGATGGATTCTAAAACCTCAAGAAGCACAGTAATATGTTCTCACATGGGCTGTGCCATGGAGAAAGGGTGCTGAGTTTGGGAGGCAGTGACGGAAACCAAACCTTTAATTTGAGAAGTCCCTGCTCTCAAGACTTTTAGCATGCTCAGTCTACTAGAGGATTTGTTGGAGGAATTTGAAAATGTTGTGTATTGGAAGAGAAGAGAATAGGAACAAAGATGAGTAGCATCACTAGAAGGGTAGGGGAAGGTGGCTTCATTGCTCTTTTTGAAGCGTGGCACACTCTAGCAGAAAGGCGGGCAATCTATAGGGCTAACACAGAGCCCTAATGGAAACCATGGACCATTGTCATCTGTCCACCAGTACTCCCCAGCATCAGCACATTCACTCAAGTTTTCAGCATCCTAACAATGCCTTGTCCTGTTCCCTGTTAGATTACCCTGATTTTTGCTGGTCCATGAGAAAGTGACAAACAGCAGCTATCATGGGATTACCAATGTAGGCAGTGAATCATTCAGATAGGGCATCTCCTCTCCCTATGCTCCTCCATGAACACCATTGTTTAATTGACATAATCAAGATCAATCCTGGCTACATTATCCTCACCACCCACTATCATAACTCTTATCCCCAGTAGATCCTTACAGAATCCAGGCAAAGGGAAACTAATTCACCTAGCAAAGAGAGGTGACCTGTCAGTTTAAAGATGGAGGCTGGATGGTAAGACTTGAGGTCGCTTGATAACATTATACCAATAAGGAAAGTTGCAATCAGTATCATCAGTCATTGGAAATAATGTAATCATTCCTTCTTATCCTCCTGGACTTCTCTTTAGTAGTAGGCACCGATGACCATGCATTACTGATGTCTCACTTGAGAAGTAGCAGAAGTCCCTCACTGCTGAACAAGCAGCTAACCTAATGTGAATTTTTTTTGAGGAGAATGCAACCCATCCGAAGAGATAGGAAACATCATCTCCACTGCTAGGTCTATTCACTTATAAATTGTTAAAAAGAAACAATTCTTCCTCTAATGTTTTTTTATAATCTGTTTTCAATTACTACATGATTGATCCATTCAGCTGGCAATATCATGAAAAGACGTCAGGCTGCATCACCGCTGCATCAGAGATTAGACAAAACAAAGAATAGTTGAACCCAGTAAGAAGACAGATCAGTACCGATGGGAAGAGTTCAGCCGCACAGTGCATTCTCCTTTGTTGACACATAAAAGAATCAATTCAGACTGTAATCCACATAATTTACAGAAAGACAACCATATGGCATCCAGACAGCTAGCGATCTGCTCTCAGCCACTTTTCAGCCAAACCCTAGTGATGCAAGGTACTTGAGCAGGAAGTTTGGAGCTCGGTCTTTACTAAATGCTGTAGAATGCCTTGGCAACATAGGCTGCTGCAAGAAATCTGATCTTCCTTTGCACACTGACAAATTTCATGCTAAATTCAAGGTCTTGGTCCATTTGACTAGTGCGTTGCATGAACTTGGCCCAAGATATCTAACTGATCTTCTAAATCTCATGGCTGATAAAGGTCTTCCGACACAAGGGAGGTCAGAAGAATAAAAGTCATCTTTTCAGGGAAAGCTGTTGGTCGGTTCCTTGTTTTTCAGTTTGGTCAAAGACTTTGGATGTAAAGTACCTCCACGAGTTTATCATTCCAGATGGAAGGCACATTTCTTTGCAAGGTATTTAAACCAGGTAAATGCATGCATATGCTTTTTTTGGTTATGCTTTTAAATCTACATTTTTTGTCAAAAGCCCAGTAGGAATGCTGCTTATACGTGCCAAAGACAGGAAATAGGTATTATGATTCCCCAATCTAGACAAGACTCTCATGTCATTGTGATGTGCATCCCGTAAGAAAGGACAAAGAAACAAACATGAGAACGGAAATATAACCAGACTTTAATTTTGCAAAAGGTTCAGTTATAATCAAATAATATATTTTTGTATACATAGTCTGCAGCTCAAATAAGTCATATCACTTTAAAAATACTCCCTCAGATGAGCTAAAAAAAAAGTGTTAGAGAGGTGAATCTGGACGTGAAGAAGCTACTGGGAAGTTGGAGTGACATGCATGTCTAAACCTCCTACTGGTGGGGGATTTTTAAATGGAGAAGCAGGTAACGGGAAGTATGCTGCCTGTGTACTATCAGCACACCTATGTGCAGATGAATCTAATAGTAAGGCAGTTCTAATTAATGTTAAATCACTCCCACCCTTCTTTTTCAAAAAGGGAAGAAAGGAACTGAAGTGAGAATGTGATGCTTGTGGGTATCTGGGCCTAGGAACAAAGCATATGCACTCTCTGTAGTATATGAGTCTACCTTAATGCTTGTCTAAGCAATAAACACAGAATATTTGAGCTAAATTGATTATGATGTGAAAATAATCGTCCAAATCTATACAAAGAGAAATCCAGTAACAGAATGCTGCAGTCCATTGTTTAGCACTTCATCTAGGCACTGGTCTGATTTAACAGGAATGATTTTGCTGTGGCAGTAACAAAAGAAAAGGACAAGGATCACCTATGATTGTTTTTACCTTCCATACAGATCCTAATACTAGTTAGAAGGTCAGTAGTTATGTTGCAAAAAAGATAAAGGTAAGTAAACTACATTTAAGCAGATACAAAATTGAACAAGTTACTTACACAGTATCTTTCATGTTCATGTAAGATTTAACATGCAGTGGAGGCACATTTATCATAGAATCATAGAATGGTTTGAGTTGGAAGGGACCTTAAAGATGATGTAGTTCCACCCCCTCTGCCCTGGGCAGGGACACCTTACACTAGACCAGGTTACTCAAAGCCCCATCCAGCCTGGCCTTGAACACTTCCAGGGATGGGGCATCCACAACTTCTCTGGGCAACATGGTCCAGTGTCTCACCACCCTCACAGTAGAGAATTTCTTCCTAATAGCCAGTCTAAATCTACCCTCTTGCAGTTTTAAAACCGTTACCCCTCATTCTATCACTACACTCCTGATAAAGGGTCCCTCCCCTTATTTCTTGGAGGCCCCCTTTAGGTACTGGAAAGCTGCAATAAGGTCTACCCGGAGCCTTCTCTTCTCCAGGCTGAACAACCCCAACGCAGCCTGTCTTCATAGGAGAGGTGTTCCAGCCCTCTCATCATCTGCGTGGCCCTCCTCTGGACTCGCTCCAACAGGTCCATGTCCTTCTTATGTTGTGGGCTCCAGAGCTGGATGCAATACTCCAGGTGGGGTCTCACCAGAGCAGAGTAGAGAGGGAGAATCACCTCCCTCGACCTGCTGGCCATGCTTCTTTTGATGCAGCCCAAGATATGGTTGGCTTTCTGGGCTGCGTGTGCACATTGCCGGCTCATGTTGAGCTTCTCATCAATCAACACCCCCAGGTCCTTCTCCTCAGGGCTGCTCTCAATCTGTTCTCCACCCAGCCTGTATTTGTGCTTGGGACTGCCCACATGCAGGACCTTGCACTTGGCCTTGTTGAACTTCATAAGGTTCATACAGGCCCACCTCTCTAGGTCCCTCTGGATGGCATCCCTTCCCTCCAGCGCGTTGACCACTCCACACAGCTTGGTGTCATCGGCAAACTTGCTGAGGGTGCACTCAATCCCACTGTCCATGTAGACAACAAAGATGGCGCTGGTCCCAGTACTGACCCCTGAGGAATGCCACTTGTTGCTGGTCTCCATGAAATGCTCTTGAAGATATAATTCCAAATTAAATCCCCTCTACAATATTCACACTTGTAGGAAGGGCTACTTCAGAAAACATTAGTTGAGAGAGTTTCAGTTCTCATGCACTTATCAATACAGGCCTTTTGAACAAAAGAAATTTACAGGCCTCAAACCAAAAGAAGTGCCCATCACTCAGTATGGCAAAAATCAGATTTTCAGAAGTAAGCTTGATGTCAACAATGCTGTCGTTAGGATTGCCATTATCTTTTTTCTATCTGTTTAAAATACATATGTTATAAATGCAGGAAACTATTTTTTTCTGGTTATATTTTGGTCCAAAAAGCTTGTTGGTTTTTTTTGTTTGCTTGTTTATTTCAGAGATATGAGAAGCACCGTGACAAAACAGTTCTTTCCCACTGGGTAGGTGGCTTCTACTACTGGTTAGCTGCTGATATATTTCTGGAGACAGTTTTTTCTTTAACTCTTGTTATTAAGGTACGCCCCTTCCATTTCCTTGGCATCTCAGTGGCACCCGACGAAGCCCCGATGAAGTCGGGCCAAGCGGTGCCGGTGGCGGCGGGCGAGCGGCGGG
>VYZM01015813.1:20283-93467 GCA_013398915.1 Dromas ardeola
GAGCGGCGGCGTGTGACCACCCTCTGCCGGCCACCTGCCGCAGCGCTGCCGCCGCGACGAGGGAGGAAACACAGGAGGAAAAAACCAAACCTATTCCTGTCTTTGCGAGGATACACTGGCGGCAAAAAAAATTGGAAAATTTACATCACTGGTGTGGGGAAAAAAAAAACAAACCAAATTTTAAAACGAAAGTAATCAATGAAAATTAAAGTTTTAATGATCGTTTTTTGTGATATCCCATATAATCCATTGTAATAAGGGTAACCCCACCTCCTCGGTCTGTAAATGCAGCTGCTTTTGGGGTTCAGCTACGACAGCGAAAGAGAGAAGATGGAGCACAGGGCAAGGAGGCAGAGGTGCTATTCTGTCATTACTCCTCCCTTAAATAAATGCAGTAAGTATATCCTGGGTTCCATGGGGCTAAGTTCTGAATATCAGCAGGTATTACTGGTAGATGACTCGTAAAAATATGTCCTTTTTATATCCTGCAGAGTACATGTGAAATGAATCCTCTTCTTTTCCTGTATCTTTGCTCTAGTTTTCTCTCATCGCCCAAACAAAGTTAAAAAAGGGATCAAGATAGATAGATTCAGGTTACTACTGAAACCTACACATTGGCTTCCAGCTCATTGACTTTTCTGCCAATCTATGTGTAACTGACAACTAAGAAATACCATTGATTGAGCTTTAATTATGAAATTCTATAATGGGAAGTTTTCCCACTTTGAAATCAGTTACTTCCATGCTACTGCATGTTTCAGCTACTGTTCGCTGATGTTCATAGCAGAAAACTGTCTAAGAGATCAACAAAATCATTGTATCAGAATTTGATTTCACCATTAGAAGCCATCTTAACAGACATAATGTCCATAAATTAAAATAAAATTAAGCCTTTCACTAAGTCCAGGCAATGACAACCTTCTGGTATTAGCAAAGGCTTTTATTTTAAAAATGCTGTGTACAAATGATATATCATCTTTACAGTAGGGGGGGGGCGAATTTGAAATCATTAATGTTCATGAAAATTTTGCCACAGAAGCAGGTTTTTACCTAAAAATACTTATGCTACTTTTTCAGCAACTCCCTGGCTACAAAGTCTTACAACACAATCTACTGCAGCCTTGGTAAAAGGATCTGGGCTTGGACCCAAGCCTCAATCCCTGATCAGACCAACTCAACTTCTTGTTTCAGTTCAGCTGTAAACAATTGATACTATCACTGAAAAGTGCAAGAACTCTGTTATAAATAATATTATCTGTCCTTGGAGAAATGTCATTCTCCCCTTTACACATAACGCTGACCTCTATGTAATCTTAAACTAAATGTAGAGGCATTAGCATTTCAATCTGCTGAAAACTCAGAGACCATGTTACTGTGGTGTGTGACACACACACACATGCGGTTGTCTCCTTCCTAAAGGAAGAAAGATCTCAAGCTCTAGGTCTGCATTGCCCTACTCCTACACAGGTCTCAAGGAAAGCGATACGATGTGCGGGATGCTTGAAAAACAAGAGCAAACGGCCCAAATAAACTGATGCCTTCAGAATGGCTTAAAGTTGTTGAACAACAACAGAAATATTGGTGAGAATTCCTAATGTCTTGATGATTTTAGAAAGGCAGCATTCATGCACATTTGTACAGGATTCTGGTGTGACTTCTTTATCCTTGCAGCCTGCATAAATACGCAAAAATCCTTTAATTGCAGTGGTTTATATTTCCTATCAGGTGAAAAGTGCAACAAAATAGTCACTGAGAGCAAAAGCGGAAATGGGGTGAACTACATGCAGATATTTACGACCTGGTACCTTTGAAACTAACTGAAACGCCCGAGTAAACAATGGTGCTAGTGCCAGGGTAAATTTGCACCACCTAAAGCTTCACAAGCACAAGCAGAACTTTTAAGCAAGTGCTTGACCGAAGGGTACGATTATGAATCAGTCTGTGCCAATATGCTCATGATGTAAAGCATTCCAAGCACCAAAATAGCTGTTTCTTATTGTTGCAGGGGACCAGGACCTACAACCCATGCAAGGTCCGCTTATCTTTTCTTCCTATGAAGAAATGGCATTACTGAAGAGACTTTGGGCTATATTTTTTCAATCAAAGATTAAGTAATCCAGCCTGTCACTCAATGCCAGACAGTATTAGTTAGTTCCTTTAAAAAAAGGTTTTCTACTTTTGCATATTTTTTGCCTTTTATCACTATGTTCTATACATTCTCAATTTTAATTACATGCAATATTACTAAAGAGCAATTGTTAATGCTTTTCCATCCTTTTTACTGCTGAAAACCTTTTAGAAGTTCTCTAACCACTTCCTCCCCGCTCATTCACCCTCTTAGTACTTCAGTAAAATTGGGAGGTTTTTCTCTTTCCCAGTAGGAATGAGGACTAAAAGGACTGCCATCTTAGCTACAAAGTCAGAAATAAGTGATTTCAAAATTCTGGTAGTAATTTAGAAGAGCAAGTGGACAACAATTTACTAGTGTGAAGGACCAGTAAAGAAGTGTAAAGTTCTACTGAGAGGACACACTGTAGGCTACAACTCTTCTGACACTTAGCTCTGTGCATTTACTCCAGTGATCAAGTCACCCTGTGCAGAGAGTCTAAATAGCAGAAAAAGGAGATAATTATCATTTAAATGTACGTTTACTGCTTGCAGCCTGAAACAGCACAGTTCATCATGCTGAGACACATGAACAAATCTATTTTAGAAGTTCAAGAAATAATTAAAGCTATTAAAAAAACATGCAAAAAAAGAGCAAAACAACAAACAGACAAGGAATTATTTATAAAATGTTTTTTTTAATTCCACAATTTTTTATATGGTTTCTTGAGTCCTCAATATTACCATGTTTATGTTGTGTCAAATAGCTCTGTTATACATGACAGGGAAGTACCACCTCTATTTTTTAAAACATCCAAAGACAAACATCAAAACTGTCTTCTCTTATTACATACTTTGAAACACATTTCGTCTGTGAAGTTACTACTACATGATCTGGTTATACACATATATATGTGTGTGTGTGTGGTTTATGCATATAGAAATATACATAAAAATAGGCACATAGACTTGCAAGCACACATACCTACAAATAAAATAGTATAAGATATATAATAATATTTTTTATATATGATTACATATCTCTATATATTATGTAGGTATAGCTATAACTGCTTTGGCTTTGCATCTCCAAGAAGGCGTAAATCATTGCTTGCGATTTCTGTGATGTGCAACTCCTTATTGAACACTTCACTTCAGAGGCAGGAGAAGGCTTTCACATGTGTTTTAAAAGTAGACTTCAGTGAAGATCAAATCTGGAACGGTGTTACAGACCCCCTTCGACCACCAGCCACAAGTCCTCTAGTAACATAGAGGTGGTACATCCTAAATGAGCTCACACCCAGTTTTGAGCGTGCGATTCCTTCATTTCAGAACCGCCAGCATACGCTGTTTTCCCTTCATGCGGTTCCATTAAAAGCTAACAGTCCAGCTTTTTCTTGCCTTCTTTCTTTATTGAGGCTTTTGGTAAAGAAAGACATTCCTGGTGTTGGAACTCCAGAACTAATATTTAATACCCTGAGGGCAAAAATATTTCCTTCATGTAAAGAATAATTTTTTTATTTTATTCTTTTAATTTGTTTAAATTGGTAAAGATATAGTGTATATAAAGTCAAAGAAGATATTTCTGACTTGCCATTACTAACAGGGCCAGTAGTAATGATATCGTAGTATATAATTTCAAATACCTATAGCGTTACTTAAAATAATTACATTAAAAAATGAACTTTTACCACTAAATTAACAATATAGTCTTTTCCTGAACAGGACAATGTATAATAAATAGATTTTCTAATAAGGCTATGTTATCATGTACCTGCATTACGTTTTTAAATAACACAATAAATGCTAAATACTTTCTAGATTATTTTACATGAAAATAAATGCAGAAGTTGGTGTGTGAATTATTTTTAAGGTGTGAAATGTAACAATTAGAAAGCATTCCTTAAAGAGCTTTGAGTGACTGAACAGTTTGAGGGAATTACAGTCTGCCCACGAATACTCTGGGAATTCAAGGGACGCTATAATTGTTAGCTAAGATATCTGCTGCAAATTCGTTAAGCATCCAGTGATTAAAAGCTCTTTGAGGTCTACATATAAGTGCTCAGTATGAGTATTTCTCCTCTGAGTTGCAGAGCCTTGGTCTATTTGTGATAACCCTTTACCACGGAGATTTTCACTTTACTAAACCTGGAGACAAATCAATTGAAAACTTTCAAGGCCTGACATATAGTTTAGAAATACACCAGACCTCTGCCTAGTATCTCACTAAAAACATTTTCTGGTGACGCACTATTATGATCTTCTGGCCATTCTACAATTGTAGCAGCAGTGACAACCCTACGCCTTTTCTGCCTCAAGAAAGTAAATAGGAGTTTTTTTCTGACTTACAAATGTTCCTTATTAGAAGAAAACAATAAACTCTCTAATAAAACAAGTAGCAATATTTAGACTAGATAACATATGTATTTTAAGAAACAAATTTTGTTATTACTGTGCAGCTAATGGCAGACATAAACCATAGCAGCAACTTCAGCAGGAGATAATAGCTACATACAATTTCTCTCTCCACACCAGTAAGTGGCTATACTTTGCTTAAGGGCTTTTAGTCTTGAAACAAAGACAGATCATGATGAGTTCGAAGTAAAAGAAACATGAGTTTATTTTTTAATTTGCGCTTAGAAAAGCACAGTTTCAATTTCTGTCTTTCTCAAATCAGGTGCTGCTCTAGGACTCCAGACAGGAGGACTCAGAAAGTTTGGGAGTGAGGCAGGAGTGAGGTTTTAAGGACCAGAAGTACACTATCAGCATGAATAGAGAGAAGACCTACCACGTTCTTGGTGCCACAAGCAATTTAAAATCCAGTGTGGATTTGCCAGGGTGAAAAGACTTTCACTATTCAAATGCTGGCAAACTAGGAAAGGTAATCATCAACAGTATCTGCTGTTTACATATTTACTTGTGTTAGATTATATGATAACAAAGACACCAAAACCCTACAGTGTGATAATTATCAATGTGCACATTACCCCTCTTTAGACACATGCTTTTAGATTCTCATTCCCAACCCGCTCTAAGGAGGTAGTTTGCATTGAGAGATAAACCATCTTGAATCAGTTCTCACACACACGCACACACAAATCCTATCTACCTCTTCGTTTAGCCTCAACCACAGCTAAAGAACAACTATCCTATATGAGTAAAAAGCACGGTTGTCTACCCCTGTCCTGCAATCTTCCTTGACCTCTGAGGATGTCCTAAAAGGGACCCAGAACAGAATAGTGAGAGAACCAACTCAGCAACACCATAGCATGACCTCTTTTTAATCCTATAATGGATACTTTTTCCTTTGGTCCAATTACAAATTGAATCCTTTCCAGTAGGTTGTTTCCCTATGAATTTAGTTCACAAACTCCCTTAGCGGGGATAAGTTCTCTATCATAAGGCTGAAGTTTACCACCTTACCCTCTGCTGCCTGTGGCTCTCCTTTCAGTGCTAATATTACAGTTTTTGGCATAACACTGTCTTGCACAACTGTGTCCAACTTTTAAATTTAGCTTTCCCTGTGCTTTCAGACTGACAGCCCATTCATCTTACCCTTAAAACTTTCCTTTATTTCATATTGAACTTTTGAGGAGTGCAACATCTTCAGAATTTGTGTAATGCAGTTTTACAGCTAGCTTCCTCTGCCTACAGCAGCCGAAAACCATCGAGATCAAGTGCATCAGAAGGAAGCATTTGTTAGAAATAGAGCAAACCCTTTTTGCCTGCAATATTGCTTTCGTCCCTAGAAGAACGCAATGTTTTCTCCACTCACCATCTGCATTTGTGCCATTTTTGGACAATTCATTTGGATGAATTGTTACTATAGGCTGAAGAGCTCATTTTTCTTAGATAATTTATTGCAGTATCTGTTGCTGTTCAATAAATACTCAAAAGCAAGGAAGCTAATAAATATTTGCTTTAATCAGCGTCAGAATTTTAACTGATCACTGTCACACAGCGATTTCAAGTATATAATAAAATACCTTGTCTCATATCAGAAAGTCTTTGATGTTTCCTTCTTCAGCCCTCCTAGGCTCCTCTTCAATTCTGTTCTTTACTGTTAGAGTCATTCCCCTGCATTTTCCCACAGTCTTTCGAAAGAACTTTGAGAAAACAGAAAAGTCACTGCAGCCTGACTACAGTTTATTCCATGAATCTTACTTTGTTTTCCAGGGTCCCTTCATTCGATCACAAAAAGTGCCAGCCTTCCAGGTTGCTCTTCTGGAGCCTAACTCTTCTTCCATCGTTTACTCATAGTTACCTTTCCTAAAAAAATTGAGAGCTTTTGGTTTTTTGTCGTTTTTGTTTGTTTGTTTGTTTGTTTGTTTGTTTGTTTTTTTAACTGGCTGTCCTCTTAAAAAGAAAGAACAAACACATACACTTCTCCCAGACCATTAAATTAATTTCATGCTAATACTCAGCTGCTTCTACCCGGATTTCAGAGTGCACCTATTGCTCCATGTGCTGCAGGTGCACGTGGATAACTTTCCATCTTCTGTAAACTTGGTGAGGGTGACTCTGCACAATCGTGAGCACATAGCTGTTCCCTATAGGGAACCCTAAATAAGAACTCAAACTCACTGTAACAATTTTTCCCATTCTATCTTGCCACATTAGAGGGAGAAGAGTGAGAGATCGCTTGTTATTGCTGCAAAGGATGGTCTCAGAGCCTGACAAAGCAGGTGGACTGAGACCACAACCTGACCACAGCCTCTTCTCCCCTGCCCAAATACAGTTCAGGAAACACACAGCTGCACCACAGGAGGTGGTCTGATTCCCGCTATTCCCAACTGCAGCTATTATGTGCAGTACTAAAAGTGTAATTTTATGAGTTTAGGTCTCCAGTAAATGCAGATAAACATGTGGGCATATTTGAAACTAAAATTATTATCTTACACATTTTGCGTTGTGAGAATGCAGAAAGATCTCAACTCTGCTTCAAACTCTGTTCTGACATGCAATGTGGGAACTATATACACAAAATAGACCTTTCCTAATGGAAAACATTATTTAATGCCTTCTTTCTGCAACAGATGTATAGCTTTCCTTTCCACACAATCCCGGGAAATCTGTTAAGTACATAACACAAGTATTTTCTTAACTCTGATACTCAGTACCATTTATAACTGTCTGTCTCTGGAGTATGGTTCACTAACAACACTCTCCAGTCCTCTACATTACCAGTGCAGTGTCAGATGTGATAGGGTCTAGGCAATGGGATCCAAAAGAGGCTAGTAACAGTTCTGTCATAGTGCCAGATGTAAATATAAATCTCTCTAATTATAAGTGTTTGAAATATAGATGGATCAAATGGCTTTATGGTAATTTAAAGCTTAGAAATTGAAACTGTTTAGAAATCTGGGTATAATGTATGGCTTTGTGCCTTCATTTCTTTTAGGAAAGTCAAAGGAACAAAGAACAAATTTCCTGGAGGAAAAGCGGCTATTATGAAGTCTTTAGAATGAACTAACTTTCCATTATTTTGAAAAACATTAGGAAAACACACTAGCTAGCAATATTCCTGGAAAAAAAATTATTTAAAATATTTAAGTATAATAGTCCCTGCTGAAGGGATACATAGAGTTTTTATTGTGCTTGAGGGCATATTTATTATTTCAGGCAAGTTCCAGTACAGAGGGAAATTAAATACAATGAACCATGATCTTGTGTACGCACTGTAGTTTTGAATGTATGAACGTACGTATACGTGTGCGTGCATAAAGACACTATCATATTAGCAGAGATATACTATTTGAATTCTGAAAAAAAAGGGCCTTCCACCCAGTTTTAATTTCACTGCACATTTACAGGTGTTTTAAGCCACAAACATTAAATAGTTGTCGTATTATCGTAAGGAGTTTTGTATGTTTTTATTGGTCTGGAAGCAGTCGTGATGTTGGCTGGAGCAGGCATTCAGAGAGCACCTTGGCCTCTCCAACAGTCATGAGTGGTGCTCAGCTTATCCCTCCCATCCTCCCTGTAAATCCACTGGAGATTTTAAATTGTTTGGTGGCAACAAGCAGGCACTGTCATTCTCACAGGTGTTAACACTCGTCATCTGCAAGTTAATGGAGCACAGCGAGCAGGCCGTGCCTGGTGCAGTCCTATTGAAGCACCCAGGCCCGTTGCTGGCCTCCATCTCAATGGCCTGTGTGGCCAGGAATTCAAAATGGACTAAATCACTGCAACTGTACAGTTGCCATCTGCATTTTATTGTAAGTGTCGTGGCTCCTGTCACTTTTATCTGACACTGGTTAGACACAAGATAAATTGTGTCTGATTTACACTTAGGGAAACAGACAGGTTGGGAGTGTTTGGACCAGCCAATTCGTGTAGACAAAGTCATTTGATGCTTGTGTCAATAAACATGCCAATAACTCAATTGAATTTGGTACTGTTTGTGAGGCAATTTCATCAGGAAAATGTCAGTGTACTCTTGAGGATTGAGATCACAATTGAAAATAATTGTGAAAAATTTCATCTATTAGCTCATGGAGTCCTGCAACAGCAGGTGATTTTCATAGCTGTTTCTATGACAGGAAAAAGTAAATATTATTTTTTCAGTGCCTAATTTCCCCCTTTTACTGTTTTATTTTCATGTAATGAAATCTGAATCAAATTTCTCTAATGAAATTAATAGCTCTTGATTCCCTTTCCTAATCTGAAACATTTTTGTCTGAAATAATTATTAAAAACATTTTGCATAAGTCATATTACACAACAATGCGATTTAGCATGGAAGTTTTCACATGTAGCAGCATGAAATTAAACTATGAAAAATGCTTGTTTGCAGGTTTATATTTAGCACATATAATCCTACTTAAAGAAAGTACGAAAAACATACATGTTCCTACAAGTCTTTTTCATTATTATCTTGATCGTTTCCTCTTTCTTTCCATATACTCAGTAATCTATCTGGTACCCTGTACTGAGTCTTTTATTTTGGCTTATTTACCAGTCATTCAACTATCTGCTCTTAAACAAACTTATATAGCACAGAAAATGCACTGGTTTTCAGGCACACAAGCATTTCTTATATCTGAGGAGAAGCAGTCTATCTGAGATTTACCTACTTTTTTGAACTCTGCCAGTTCGTCTGGGTGTAGACATCATGTCTCTCTCCAAACTTTGCCTTACTTGTCTCTTTAAATCACGACAACTATAACAGTAATACCTAATATATCCCCATTAAAGTATCCAAAATACTATTATTTAAGATAAAATCATATCCTAGGGAAAAAAAAAACAAAGCCAAACAAAAAACCCACCAAAAACTATTGCTGTAAACAACCTAAAAAATTAAATTAGTTATCATCTAGCAACTGGACAGATGAATTAGTGATATCAATACTGCATAGTCTTCTGTATGACCATATCTTAACTTATTTTTCAAGAAAAGTCTTAACTGATTTTTTCGGGCTAAACCAGAAATAGTCACCTAAATGAAACTTTCAGTCCTCAGTATCTGTTAAATTGCTGTTGATCCTTGTGCATTGTGTTATAGATCTTCACCCCATTTCCATTACCCTAGTCCTTGAGTTTACATCATTCTTCCTGTACAATGTGCTGCTCTGTGCTCATTGACTTTTTGCCATCAGCAAAGTTCATGTTGTTTTCTGTAATGTATTTGTAATATGTCATACTATGTCATACACATATACATTCTTAACTATTTCTCCACTGCATAAGTCAATCTTCTACCAAGTGCCATTTCTAAACAGATAAGGTCAATCAAAAGGTAAGTAAATTCCAGGCTCCCTTCCTGTAGTTGCCTTGAAATAGCTGCTAAATAAAAACAGAATTGTTTCAATACTTGGAAGGTGGTAACCTTCACCATATAACGGTGTCATCTGCAACATGACCAAGTTGGAGAGTACAGCTCAAAAATCCTTTGAAGTCAAGAATGTTTTCCAAAGAAATTTGGTAAGTTCATTTTTCTTAGATGATCTGAACTTGTTATGACAACAGGGCTACTGGCAGAGGAATTGTCTAAGATATGAAGAGAGGTCAGTCAGTACAAAAGGACTTTGGAGATTATAAATTTCTATTTGTTCTTTCTTTACTGAAAAAGTGTAGTATGATGTGCTTTGTCACTACCTCTTCATTTCCATCCATCTTACCTAACTACCAATGGCAATCACCATGACCTCCAGTCCCATTCAAGCCAATAACTGTCAATGTAAACTCGCATTACGCTAATTAGATGTTTATGGTACATATTCTTCCTAAAACACAGAAATCAATACAGGAGATCCAGTGTAAGACGCATTTCACATTGAAACATGCCAGTCAGTCACCTAACAAGGAAGAGTTCTGCCCTGACAAAAGCGTGGACAGCTTTATTTTCCAGATTACCAGTAGTCTAATAGTCCAAGAATATGAAAAAAATCCTCTATTTAACAGACAAGCCCAACCAAACTATCTCATAATTTAGAAAGGAACAGAATGAAATATATGTCGAGTCCCTCTAGGAATTTAAAGGGAGTTTTTCTGCAAGGGTTACCATACTCCACCCAGCAAAAATGCTGGTGCAATCTGAGATTATTTGAAGAGAAATCCTGCAGGGTGGGCCTGAATTTGGGAGCTGGTGGAAGTTCCTGTTGGGAACCTTCTGAAAGTGCCTCTCCAAGTGATGTGCAACAGGTAGCCAAGGGCTGGAACTGTCACCTTCTCAGAACAGGAGTCACCTGAATAAGACAGAGACCTTTCTGACATAAACTTAATTTGAGTAGGTGAAATTGTTTTTTCTTTCATTTCTTTGGCCACATCTTTATGAACACTAATAACTGCATTTTCTGTCTGGGATGTTATGAATGCTGGTAATTTCTACTTGTCTTTATCTGGTTTGATTTAAGTGTGGTCTAAGACATCCTAATAACAATAAGACGTTGCTTACCTAAAGCAAAAAAGTGGATCTATAAATGGAGGCATGGGACACTTTTTCCATGCACTTTAATTCTCCAGAATATCCTTGAGAGTATTCAGATGGCAACAGAGTGGGTCCTCTGCTTAGTCGCATGGTCCAGTAAAAAAGAAGTGACACTGAAAGAAGGCAGGAGAGACTTACAGTAAAATTAGCAGCACTGAATTTTCTCTGGCCTGCAGGAAATTACTGGTGTGATACATGAACATTAAGGATCACAGGGAGCATGTCACAGGCTCGTTCACTGTGTTTTTTACTTGTCTTCCTACTGTGAAGTCTGTATATTTCAACTTCCACTGGGCCATTTGCAAAACATTTGTCACAGCATGCTCTGTACTTGATATCCATAGGAACTGTATATGCTGCGTATAACATCATGCCTCTGTAATCACTTGGTATTTTGGATACTTTTCATTTCTCTGCTCAGCACTTATATTTGCCAGTTTGCTCCCCCATGCTGTAACGACTTCTTTTTTTCCTGAATTTTTACCATTAGTGCACTTATCCATTTTCTTGTTCGGTTACAGCTCTCACTGGCTATGTCTATGGTTTGGCTGTAGATTAAATCCAGATTCTGCTGGAATAAGAACACTCCCACTACATGATGCCGAGTGCTGATAAACTTACATTTGAGCCAGCGACGTAAGTTTATAGTACTCAAAAAATGTTGATGAACTAACTTTGTGCCAGCTAACTTTATGCTAAGTCAGGACTGTCTGACCATGCCAGATCTCCCACAGCTAGTGAACCTCCTACAGATAGGCTGTGAGCCTTCTCACAGCCCCTTCTTGCTCTGTTTCTGCCTGCTTGCCCACAGAGTCATTGTCCTTGGAAGCAGCCTCCCATCTTTTATACGCAGGCACAGGGCCCTATATTTCCCTTTGTCTTTGGTTTCCATCTGTAGTCATGGACCTAGCTGTGGACCTGCCATGCATTGTGTCTCTATGTTGGCCCACTGCCCCAGACTTTGCCACTGCAACATAACTGAACGTTAGCTACAACACCATGGTTATCATCATGGAGACAGGGACAGATTTGAGCCAGATCAAGTCCATGTGTGCCTCATTTGCATTATCCCAGATCACACTGTGTTTATCTCAAGCCAGAATGAAGGTGGGTAGATCTAAAACAGCTGCTGGGGCTCTAAGGGGAACTCTTCTACAGGTCTTCTATTGCCAGTACGTGCTAAGGTTCTGTATGCTGCATTTTGGCTGTGCATTAAATTTATTTTGTCTTTGCAGGACCATAGCATGGCACTGAGTCCTGCCCTGCTGTTTAACTGTTAGCACTCTCCTTTGCACAGTTTTGGCCTGAGCCAGCTGAACTTCTCCAGCAGTTTGGAAAATACCATTGGCCAGGGACTGTCCCACAGGAACGACAGACAAGGCCATCCTTTTTTTTTCCTGTAGAGGAGGGAAAATTTTAGCCTTCCTTAGCCGTCCAGATCTTCTGTGTTCAGGGCCATGGGAGAGGCCCTGGCTTTGTTTCGTTTATTGGTATAGGACTAAAAGGACCATCGGTGCTTGACTGAGGTGAAGGCTCTGAAGAAGGTTAATATGGACTGAGGATAACAATGGCTCCATAGATGCCGGGAAGACATCCTGCAAGCACTATGAAGAGCTTGGCAACTGCCCAACTGCAATGTAGTCAGATGCAGATGCGTGAGATTTTCGGCCTCCTGTTTGCTGCCCTCTTTGAGGGAAAGAGGGAGCATCTGAGGACAAACTCTGGATCATTTTTGAAGGCTTTTGAGACCAATTTCTATTTTCTTATCATTTCTAAGCATACAGCCAGCTCCTAGGCATTTTGCCAATAAAACAGTCTAGTGTTGCTGGCAGTTCTGTCCCTGTTCTTCTGTCAGTGACTGGGAACTGGCCTTATGCTACCTAAACCCTTCTTCTCCCAAAATAAGCTTTCCTTGTTCAGGACCCAGGTATGTCACATCTGGAGGCTTTGACTTCTTGCTATACTTGTTTCACCCTGGAAAGCTGTGAGTCACAGCCCCATACTTGTTTCTTTCCACAAAAAGCCCTCACTGGCCTATTTTACTGGAGATGCACAGTAGACCATATTAAATTTAAAATATAGATACACACATACATAAACACCAAGAACGATGAATTTTCCTGCTCAGAAAGGGTACTGGAGAAGGGAAAAGAGATTGGACTGATATCCCTCCTGCCCAGTTATCATCACTTACTATTCTAATTTCAGCTAATGTGTCAACAGTTATAGAACCATACTTCAGCTTGAGATAGGTAGAGTATACACAGATGTTTCCTGGGATAACAGACTTCTCCACGGAGGCCATTTTTTTCTGCCTAATACATTCAGTATTTTGGAGCATTTTGTATTGCATAGGAAGGATGCATGCTGTTGAAAATATATTTGTGTACCCCTGTAATTACATGGGTGACTGCCATCATGAAGCATAAGAATTGCCTGCCAGAGGAAACGGGGCAGATGTCTGCATCTGATGGTCTGTGCGCTTCATCACATCTGTCAAAGTCTTTGTCTTCCATGTACTGGACCCAGTCATGGAAGAGTCTGGAGTGAGCGTGCTGGATCCAGCAGTTACAAGCTCTTCCCCCCTCCATTCTCACTGGGACACCAACCAGGCACGGGATCACACACACAGAACCTACCATCACCAGACCTGATGTAGACAGAGGATATGTCAGCTGGGATCCATGATAACCTAGAGCAAAGGTTGCTTATTTAGCTGGGGTATCTATAATGACCATTCTGTAAACAGAAGACAGAACTGTTTTTTGTTTAAGCAGTTTGGGTATCTGTAGTCAAAGTCAGCTGCCTGGGCACATGAGCCTGATCTTTGGCCAAGTGGATGGGTAATCTATGAAATTGAAAGTATGGGAGCAGGGAAGGAGGACTCAAGCAAACATGGTCTGGCCCAGAAGAGGTGTACTGTTCTGTTATTGTCCTGGGCCAGAGCCAAATGACAGCTACAGCTGTACTCAATTACTTACACACTAGCTCTGAACAGGACAAAAGCCAGAAGATAGCAGAGGTAGGTTATGTGAGACCTAGTACAATGTGTGGGAAGGTCTTTACTGGCACCTGGTTCTTACTCAAACACCTCACACACTCTCAATATTTAAGTCACCTACTTCATGAGCAGAGTTTCCCCAGTCCATGTCTCATACACTTTCCTAAGCAAACAGCCCACTTAATTTCCATTAGCTTCCAGAGATCAAAACCCAGTGAACAAAACCAGGCTGCAAGCAATGCCTACTGGGATCAAGTCTGGTTCTGTGATCCCGGGAGCTAAACATACTCTAAATTTTGCACAGTTTCTGTTATGTGCTCTTTCCAGCATCTGTTTTCCAAAATCCTTTCTTTTAAAGTCTTTGTGCTTTTTCCCTTGAAAAAATTCTAAGCTGTATTATTATTTCTGTAGTTAGAATCCCAGAGCCTTCAGGGCTGGGATGGAAAAGCCCACTCATCTGGGATTTAAAAGATGTTAAGAACTATATTGGTAGAACCTGCAGGACAAAAGGGACTGTAGGGAAAAGCAACAGAGACAAAAAAGGATGGGAAAAAAGAAGTTGCATCATTGTGTCTCATTATTGTAAGTAACAGCTGTGGTGCTGTTTCTATGTCATGAAACTGAGCTGCTACATGAGAGCATGTAGATATGTGAGAAACAGATCTTGCAAGGATAAGGTTGAAGGAGTGTGTAAAGAAGCACACCTGATGTTGTATCTTTCATATTGCCTGTTGGAATGGGTTTCTGAAGTGATTTTTCTTCAGATCCAAACCACAGAGCGCCTAGTTAGTTCATCCTAGAAGTCCACTCAGGAATGAACTGGTGTGTACACAGAATGGATGGTCATCACACATCCAATGGGATGTGCACTGGGACAATCTAAGTCTGCAAGACCAGGACTGAAGCATGTGTTCAGTATTCAAAATTTTTAACAGTTACCAAATACCTAAGATAGATGGCTTAGAAGTTCTACTCCCAGTCCCCATTCTTCTCCCATTTTCAACTCCAAACACTGTATGGAGCAATTGACACCAGGGTCTTTCTTCTTCACCCTTCAGCTGGCCAGCACATTTAAAACTATGCTAAGCAATAATTGCGGAATCACTGAAGAGTTGCTGAGAGTGACAACAGGGAAGTGGCTTGTTAACACTTTCCTGAACCAAAGCAGTAGGTACAGCCATGCTTACCAAGAAACTGGGCTGGTAAGATGACATGGCTCATCTTCATGGGCCCAGCACAGGCATATGTTACCCCAGATGCTTAGCATCAGTAAGGCCAGAACTGGAAAATATAAAAAACACACTGCATTTTTCTGGACCACTGAGGGGAGTAAAGTGTCCACAGTAGTTTATAACAGCTTGTAGCACACAACTCCTGACAGTGAGGAACAGCACTGGTCAGATAGGAGAGGCAGAAGCAATGGATAAAGGCAGGAATATGTGAAAGCAGTAGAGCAGTTGGGAAAATACCTTTGAGCAGAGTCTGCTGTGATCTCCTGTGTGCACCTCATCTAGATGTAATCCAGGCCAAGACCCTTTCCACAGTCAGTCATGTCACAGGTCAACTGGTGGGGTATTACCCCAATTTTGAAGTGACAATTAAGAGAATAGTAGAGGTTAGAAGTTTTGAACTTCTTGATGACCAAGTTCCATTGGTTGACACATCAGATGAGACACCACTTACAGGGCAAATTCGAGCCAAATCTGCTTGAGCAACATCTTCTCCATCCTGGAGTCTTCTATCCATTGTGGATCCTTACATGTTTGCAGAATATCCCTCTGCCAGCAGCTATCATTCTTCTCAAAGGCACTAAAAGAGGAACAGCACAATCATAAGTCTTAAGTGTTTCCAACCCAAGCTGCATGTGTTGCTTGTTGAGAATGGTGTTCACTGGGATGGCAGTCAAAAGTAGTTAGAGGTTTGAAATATCTTTATTTGTTCCTTAATAAGTCAATGTCAAAAATGTGAACAAGGCTTTTAAACACAAAAGTGAGGAACATGCACTAGAATGAGTGCAAATTAGCTGCTATGAATAACAATTCTCTTTCTTAAATTAGCTGCTATGAATAACAATTCTCTTTCTTAAAAAAGAAAATTCAGCATGAGATAGAATAGAAATAAAACCCCCTACACTGCACCCTCATGCATTCTTTTCTCTACACTTGCTCTGAGTCTGTGACGTTCAGTGTCTTCCTGGGCCACAACAAATTCACAGAATCATCGAACGACAGAATGGTTGAGGTTGGAAGGGACCTCTGGAAGTCGTCTGGTACAGAACTTCACACAATACTAAAGGTGAGGCTGCACCAATGCTAAATACAGCAGGATAATCACCCCTTTTGACCAGCTGGTTATGCTTTGTTTAAGGCACCTCAGAATGCGGTTTGCACTCTTGGCTGCCAGGGCTCACTGCTGACTCCTGTTGAGCTGTTGTTGACCAACACCTCCAGATCCCTTTCTGCAGGGCTGCTCCCCAGCCACTCCTCTCCCAGTTTATACTTGTGTCTGGCACTACTGCATCCCAGGTGCAGAATATGGCATTTGTTCATGTTAAATTTCATGCCATTAATGATTGCCTAATGCTTCAATCTATCTGGATCCCTCTGCAAGGCCTCTTGAAGTTTAAGTTGTTCAAGCATGACTTCCCCTTAAAATAGTCTACCTCTTCTCCTTCTGAAACTTCCTTGCCATCACTGAAATTTGTTCCCTGCTCTTCTCAGAAGTCTTTTTACCTCTCTCGCCAGTTCTTACTGACCATCCCACTTTTCCCACTTTAACTGCCAGTAATAAAGAGTAGCATCTGATGACGAAGTGATCTGTCCTTTCTATTGCCTTCTACCTGACCAAAACTGCAATGTCAAGGCAAACAAGTAGCCTTTCTTTCTGCTGCTCAACCACTACTGTTCTAAAGGATGATAACAGAAATGCATAATAAACAGTGCATATAGTTATGATTGTGATCCTAGCTCCCAGTCCAGAGAGCTTAATAAATGCATATATGTGTGTGTCTGTTATTATGATGAGGCAAGTAGCTTTTCTACTGTTTCTGTTTTACCAGTTGCCCAGGGAGATGACTAAGATATTACTTTAGTTTTGCAAGGAGAGGTGTAAATGCAGCTTGGTTCAGCAAGGCCTTCTAGTGAGATCATTCCCAAAAATTGTGTCTGATTTTGCGAACAGAAGCTGAGCTGCCCCGAAGAACTGCCCAAGAACTTACTATGTCATACTGAGGTTGATATCCCGCAACCCATAAAATGGGCAAGTGGTTCCACTACACGCTGTGATCCTCAGTCAGCTAACCCTGATCTCTTACTGGTACAAAATCACTGTTGTGTGGTTTCCCTAAATGAAATGCGTATTGCTGTGCCTTCAACTGGATCACATCTGTATTCCAAAATATGCTGTTGTACATGCAAACCACATGCTTTTAGAAAATACACAATAGCCTCTTTGAGTGGAATTATCAGCTATCATGTGACCCCACACATACCATGACAATTTTTTTTAAACAAGGAAAAAAAAAGTTACTGACTTTCAATTTTTAAAAGCTATATGCAAGATTTTAAACTCAATTCAGTTTCTTGGTCTCTGTGTTGCCTTTTCAGTCTTGCTTCCTTTGTTTTTCCCCTCATCTTGAAGACAGAAAGAGCAATGCTCTTCTACTGCAAGTTACCCTTCATCTGCTGCAAGTTTGTTACTGCTTGGGCTTCTGAACCATCTACCTAGGTCAACCCTACCCTGTCACAGAGGTTTGGCAGCTAGCAAACTGTTAACGCTGTTGGCAGTGATTAAAAGCAGAAGGGCTTTTTCACCCCTCAGCTGCAAGACATTTTTCCTACTCACAACAGACAGCCCCAAACAGACCCTGCAAACACGAAATTGCAGCCAAACCACAGATCTGACAAACTGCAATCAAACAAACCATTACTCAACAGATAAGCAAACAAATTAATTTACTCCCAGCGAACAAGGACTTGTTCTTTCTACACTAGCAGTCACACAAGGAGCTTGGTCTTTCATACACTCTGCAATCTGACTTTGCTGAGAAAGAAGAAATGTGGATTAAAAAAGCCCTAAAGATATGTGCATTTTTTTGCCCCTATCCTCATGAGGGCTTAATTATTTTTTCAAAGGGAAATAGCTTCAATAGATACCTTCTCCGCTCACAAATTTCCTGGGCAACAAAAAGCTGAAAATTAGGAGGGTATTTGTTGAAATATTGTTGAAATGTTGAAATAAATTCTTATCTGGATATCTGCTTTCAACTTCCATAAGCTACTAAACCATGTGGGTCCAGTGTGACTACTGGTCTTAATAAGTACCAGCACGGCATGAACAGTTCTTCCCCATCCCCTGTACCAGCTATCTATGGGATAAAGAATCTCTCCCATGAAACAGGAGATGTGGCTTCAAATCAGTTTATGGAGCACATGAACCTGTAGCCGAGTCTCCTGATGGCAGGTGAATGTTGTAACACAGGAATATATGGGAACTGTCATCTACAACTTCACTCGTCCTTTGACCTTGATGTCCCACTCGTTCCTTAAGCAAAGGGTCTCAATAGCAGGAACGGCTATGAATCATATATAAAGTGAAATCTCTCACTGTGGCAAAAGTAAAACGCCTAAATCTTGGCAAGGGGTTATACATGATGTTTCCTGTTGGCTTGCCTAGGTTGCTATCTGGTCAGAGTGCTGGCACTTTTCTCTTTCCATACGATGTGTGGACAGTCTATATCTAATTCATATGTTGTAAACTCCCTAGAGATGGCAGGAGCCTGAACACTGCACACTGCAGTGCCAGGGAACATAAACATTGCATGACACAGCGCAGTATGTTACAGATTATCAGAAACACGATAGCTGTGTTAGTGGGGTGCTCCATGCAGGCTAATTTGCCCAGATCCTCAGCAGTTGGATGGCTCGGTAGCCAAGCTGCAATGTGCAGTACAGATGTATCCTGATCACAAGGTTGCAGTATTCTGTGAATTTAGCCCAAAAGCCTGTGATTTCCATTGAACTGAAATATATGTTGGCAACATCTCTGATAGTCAAGTCACATTTTAAGTCTTTAAATATGAACGTAGACATGTATTATTTTAGTATTATTCTGGTAAACTTAATGTTACTAACTCAAAATTGAATAATCTCGGTCATTCAGGAAACCAGTGTTTTTCATATCTCCCTCTGCTTCATCACTTTTTTTTATTTTGACAGTTACCAGCTGTCAGCACACAGGCATGGCCATGGCCCCACTTATTTAATTATAACTGGACCAAAAGAGAGCTCTCTTTAAGAAGAAGAAAAGGAAAAATCAGACTTGGAGATAATTTTTGTGTCATGAGCATCAGAGGGGTATTGGACAAAATATTAGGAACAGAAAAGAAGAACAGAAACAAAATCTATATTTCAAATTTGTATTTCAAAAACAATTCATCATAGTTTACTTATACAGAAATCTGCTACTGAAAGGTGAAGCTTTGCATCCCAATATTAAAAAAAGAATAATGGGTGCTGAAAAAAGAACTTAATGCTGTAAGATATGTCACAGAGATCAGTGGTTTGGCAGGTTTAATAACACATATTTGGAGAGCTTTTAAATATCTTTCTTATAGATGTCAATTCAAATTTTAGTAAGCAGATGCCTGTTTAGATGTAGCAAGATACATAAAACACCAAAGATATCACAAGATGTCTTACATTTTGATAGTGAGAGATCTGGAAATAAGACAAGATTTCTTTTTATCATTGTATCAATTAAAATGCTAAAAAAGTATTCTCTGTAATTTTAAGTATTTGATTAAAGCTGAATACTATTGCAGGAATTCTTGGGCCCAGTAAAGGAATTACTAAGAGCTTAACGCTGTTTTCTGGCCTCAAAAATCACTACTTTTTTATTTTTATCCAGAAACCATTTTTATTATTTCTTTCTATACAATTCCTAGCTTTAAGTAAATTTCAGTTATGAAGTAGAAATAATTAATAATAGTTATAACTATAATCGCAATTAAATGATTCAGGGATTGAGTACTACATAGCCAGTAATGACTAGTCATTATTTAGGGCTCCTGAAATTTTTTTCCCTGTTCAGTCTGTTGTCAAAAACGATTGCCTGTCTTAAAAACATAATTTTTCTCTACACCATTCTTGATGCTGCTTCTTGTATTTTTTTCCATATTCCTGAAAATAGACTTTTATTATGACTGCGTCTTTTATATTGAAAGTGTTACGCAGGCATAGTCCGCAGACAAAGAGCCTACAATCTGGAAAGACAAGTAAGAAATACAAGCTTAGAGAAGACATCTAAACTAAAGTAGTTTTATATTGAATGTATATAGCCACATGTTAAAATACTAGGGCCGGGGTTAATTAAACTGAGACCAAGTACAAATCTTGACTTACCTTGGGTCTTAAGCATGCTTTCTAGATGACCGCATGTTGACAGGTATGACAATTTGGTGCTGACGGGTGCGACAATTTGGTGCTGACAGGTGCAACATAATGCATACTGAAGAAAAAAATGCTTGAAGTACAGGTTACTGAATTACCTATGTTAATTCGGGAGATGAAGATAGGTATTCAGGAGGCACCTCTATCAATGTGGAGAAGTTATTCATAGAGCTGAGATGATAAAATGTTAAAAAGACAACACTGGGGAATGTTACAAAAAGTTATTCTAACTTTCAGAAGTTGGCTGGTTTACCTTGCCGATGAGGTGCGCTGAACAGGTCACACCATCACCAAGAAGACACTGCAGGAGTGCGCGGTCCTGAGAAAGACTGGGGCCATGAAAAAATTATGTGAAGGGAGACTGAAGAGTTTGGAGTTGTTTACTTTAGAAAAGAGGCAGATAAGATGAGAGATGATAAAAACATGAAATGGAATTAACATAATATAGTCTCAGTGTCAAAACACAAAACCAAACACATCTCTGGAAAATGTCAGCTTTTTGACAAAACTTAAAACTCAGAAAGCTATCGGCTAAAAAAAAGAAGTATTGGGGTTGGCAGCAAAGGTTTTAGTTCGGGGGTTTCGGCAAAAGTTCAGGTTTTCCATGGAAAACAGACGCTTGCAGTACGAAAATGTTTGCTAGAAAATTCAATTTTCTGCTAAAAACAAATTTGATAGAAAACACTTGATCATCCCTAATTTGGTTACATAAAGTCCTAAGAGGATGTGATGCAGGTATTTGACATTTCTGCTAATCAAGGTTAGCAATTTCATACAAGGTACGAAGTATTTCACCAGGGCTCAGGAAAAACTCTGCTGCCAGCATTTTCTCTGCAAAGATGCCTCCTTTTTTAGACTGAGTCTTCTCTGAATTGCAGCTAACTCGGTTCTATTGACCTGCAAGGAACACTGCAAAATCACATCTTCAAGAACTCAATGTTCTTTTAACAATTATTGTGCGAAAATTTCCAATCAACTCTAATTTTACGAATGACTAAGTGCTTTATCCAGACATATTGCTGTTTGTTCTGGCTTTTGTCAAGAAAAGACCTGCAGGAGGTCTCCTGTTTTGTCTTAAAGGAACGAATATTTTGCAATTGCTAGATTTCAACATAGAAAATGAAGCTATGCAGCCATATCCATGATTGTTTCTAGTTTAGAAGATGTAAAAAATGCCTACAGTAAAGTATGGGTGCCCTTATATTTATGTACATAAATTAAGTGATAATGAATTTGCATTTAATGTAATTTGTAATGCTAAGTTCACAGTCAGCCAAACAGCAATCTGTTCCTCTGCAAGATAAAGTACACCGGTTTTTGCATGCTCCTTTTTTTTTTTTATGTGAAAATGCATATTTAGATAGCAAAACATGTACTTTGCACTATAGCCACTGCATAATCTTTTTCACCAAGAAACAAATACTCCATCATTTTTTGCAGAATCTTGGCAGGGAGGAGGGTGTCTGCTACTAGTGTTTCCTTGCTTCCTTGGGCATTGTGAAAAAGATCTTATAGAACAGCTTTGAATCCAGATGTTTTTTTTCCCTGATGTGTTGACATACTAGGCCGGATTCTCATCTCGCATCTGGTGAGCGTAAATCTGGAATATTTCTACAGAAGTCAAAGAAGGAACTGAATATAATTTTTGTATAGAAATGTGCCAAGAGTCCAGCTGAAATTTTTAATATCCACTAAGAATTAAAATATTTGTTTAAAGGCCTTAACTATATATGACTGGGAAAACCAGACCCCATCAGACTTACTCCACCTTTCCAAGAAGCTTCTAGTTTAATTATCTAATGGGGCGACATTTCAGTGAAGAGCAGGGTATTCCTGTGGGTGGAAGGCGGGATAAGTGGAAAAAGGAGTGAAGATCTGGTCACTGTCATGAATGCATCTCTTATTAAGATGGGGAGGGTCTCTTTATTAGGGATTGTGGCGGTAGGACAAGGGTAATGGTTTTAAACTGAAAGAGGGTAGATTTAGATTAGATATTGGGAAGAAATTCTTTACTGTGAGGGTGATGAGGCACTGGACCAGGTTGCCCACAGAAGCTGGGGATGCCCCATCCCTGGAAGTGTTCAAGGCCAGGCTGGATGGGGCTTTGAGCAACCTGTTCTAGTGGGAGGTGTCCCTGCCCATGGCAGGGGGATTGGAACTAGATGATCTTTAAGATCCCTTCCAACCCAAACCATTCTGTGATTCTATGACTCTTATTCTTCATTACTGCAACCTTCAACAGAGCGTGCAATTTTGCAGCTCAGTGTTGTTAGGCACAGTTTTACTGTCTTAATAATACCTCTGTCTGAACTGGACTGAAAGACGGTGAAAGGTAAAAAGCTTCTTCTTTCTTCTGTCATCCTGAAGAGTTTTAACAGCAAAAAAATAAAGGTATAGGTAACAGCACTCATATGTTCAGGAATATTCAGAGGGGCTGGGCCAGAATATTTATTAATCAAGGTTAGCAAAGTCATACAGGGTACAGTTTTCCCAGCACTTAAGGAAGAATTTTGCTGCCAGCATTTTCTCTTCAAAGATCCCTCCTTTTTTTGACTGACTTTTCTCTTAGTCATATGTAATTATATCCAGCTCCACTTGAAGTTAATGAGCTAATCCAGATGAAAATCAACAAATCTAAAATTTATTTCACTGTCATGTCTCCTTGTAGTCCACACCCAGATGAGGTCTGTTTCATGATACTTCTTCAGATGTAGTCTGATGAGAAACACTTTTTGAAGTTTGCTTTTTAAACCTGATATATACTAGGATTCAGCAAATAGCCTTATTGTAGAACCTAATTTTAATTTATCATCTTATGAAGCTCTAGTGAAAATGACAGTTCAGCGTCTGAGCAAAAGAATTTATAAATGTTTAAGCCAACTTTATCAATATGAATAAAAAAGCATCCCTATTTTTAATTGTTGTCCAATCAATTTGAAAAAACTGGCCATTTCTGTCTACAGTCCATATGGTTTTGTTACCCCTTGTCTTTATAAATTCCCTTCAGGAATTGATGTTGATACCTGTAGGGTATTAGTTACAGCCCACAGGCCAAATCCAGTCTGCAGGGGCTAAACAAGTGACCACTCTTCTACCCGTGGGGTATTCTGCAATAGCGACTGTGCGAGTATGGAGTCTGAGAAGCCAGTTCCCAGCCAGCCAACTTGGACATGCACAACCCAGGTCAAAGAGAGTCAGAAGAGTGAAGGCAAGGTTCCACCCAGGCTTCAAGTTGCCATCCCCTCCAACTTCTCCCCAAAACTTCCTCTCTTCTTGCTCCATCAAGAGCTTATGCTCAGGAGAATATTCTGGGTTCTGGATCCCATGTGAAACTCTAGGCTTTAACAGCATTTAGGAGCTGTTTAGTATTTCCTGCTGCCTAGCCTTAAGATTTGCTGTTCTTTGCAGGCTGAGTGCCCTAAGCAGATGTTATGAACCTTAAATTCCCCCAAGGCACGTTGTTACTTACAGACTCACGCAATCCGTAACCCACCTTTACCCTTACACACCACCTCTGAGGGTAGAAATACTTCAGCTCATGGAAATCAAATGTAAAGAAACAAGAGGGGCATGGTAACATAAGAATTTAAGGCGATACAAATTAAGTTATCTAACCTTCTTCTGGCTCTGAAGTGTGTTAATTACTCCAATTTACCTACCTTGTTCTGAACGAACAATATCAGCATCTGAATACATGGCCCACAATGTTGGTATTTTTCTCCTCCTCCCTGAGTTTATCAGTGTTTTTATTCAGTTTTATTCTGTGAAATACCCTGAAAAGCACAATCTCACAAAACACAGGAATGGAATCTGTAATTTTTTAATCTCTCAAGGATGACATTTCTTATCATGACTGTGAAAGGCCTACCTTCTTCACCACAACTCTAATGTACAAATATTGAGGGAAGATATGATATAATCGATTGTGATTATATTACTGTGTAATGAGATACGCAACAGCATATACGTAAATAAAATTTGAACATAGTATCGCTTTTATCTGTGTTGCACATTATATCATCCACTTCCATTCGCAAAGAACAATCTGAGTTTCAAGTTTGACTTTTTTATGGACCACACCACTCAGGGATACTGATAGGTCAGCTGTATCTGATGCTACAAGACAGGAATTTAACAGGAGCGGCAAGCAGATATTGTCTTGACAAGCTCATGCAAAAGCCTCATAATCAGAAGTATCAGACAGACATATGCTTTTGAAAATATGCTTACCTGATAACTTATTAGGAGTGAAATCTTTATTGTCCACTGGTCAGCAACTCTGAAAATCTCGGCTCTTTTGAAACAATGACTCACACATGCTGTTCCTCTCCTGTATCTGGCTTCCTTCACAGGAGAGCATTTCTAGTAACAGACCAACACAGAAGCTTCAGTGAAATGTAAAATTCTTATTTCTGCTTTTTTTAAGAGCTCATTTCTTAAATGGCCAATGTCCTATTTACCCTATGTCTGCTTTTTCTGACCATTTCCTGCTGATGAAAGGAAATATGTTTATCGAATATGTAAATCAAGTTTGGGTTGGCTTGATTGGTGCTGTTTGTTTCCTCAATTAGGAAATATACTATTTTTCATGTCCCTTCTTTCTACGAAACCCCAAAAATTAGTAAATTCTTCAAATTGATGGGATACACAGGAAGAAAGATATTCCACAGAATATTTTGAAGTTCCACACGTGAATATATTCATACCTAGTAGCTTTTATATCAATCATTCTCCTAACAGAAACAAAATTCTGATACTAGAAAACAACAGGAAAGAAAAGGAAAAGGGTTTACCTGAAGTATTGCTCTTACTTATCCCCAGTGAAGTAAAACAGTCCATGTAGAGATAAACTAAATAGACAAACCAAGAAATTCCCTGAACTGGAAGTAGGGAGAGGCCGGAAAAACTTCAGAGAATACTTATTTTTGCTGTATGTATCTTCTTTTTCCCTGATGTCCACTTATGGGCATTGCTGGAGGCAGAATTCTGGCCTAGATGGGGCTTTCATGAGAGTTAGTTCTTAGGCAGTTTTAAGGTCTAGTGAAATGAAAATGCAATTCTGCCTCCAGCAGATAATAGATTATCTACTGTGCTATTTTTCAAATAAAGAGATTCTTTACAGGCTTACAGACCACAGGGATGGCATGCTTGGTCCTCAAAGCACAAGAAATATTTTAACTTAAAAAAAGTAAAGGTGGAAACGGGATAAAAAAAGTAGTGCTCAAAAGCTGCAAGGAAACTCTAAAGTATTTATAAAATCAAGTAGTAATCACACTTTTTTATTTTAAAATATGGCATTTATCAATAATAAATCAAAACATTTATAATAGTCTTATAACGTTATTTATATTATTTGATATATTTTACGATTTATAGCACTATTTTTATATAAGTTACCACAATGTTTCCACGTACAGTTCCACCAAAACTATTACTGAGTTTTCTATCTTGATTTTTTTTTAGTCATAGCTCTATTGCTCTATGCTTTTAATTAGGGAAGTCATATGTTTTACATTACTTGGCTTGTAAGAATAATAGTTGCTTCCATATTCCCATTAAGCTCTAAAAGATTATCTAACGACTTTATTTACAGGGTTATTTCATTCTATGTCCCTATAAAGAAGTAAAGCTGTTTATCTATTTCTCTTCTAAAAGGACTCTTTCTCCCATAGAAGGAAAACAACAAGACATTTCAAGCTGGATATTTAAGATAGTTCTAATTATCTCTGCTTGTCACAGTGAAAAACATTACTGTTAAAATTTAATAATGTCCTAAACTATAAATGATCCCTACCAAATACGAAGCAATGTTTTCCTCTTTAAAACAAACAAATTATAACTATGGAGATTGTTTTAAAATTATTCTGCCTATCCTGCAGCCATAATCTTTGCCAGTATAATTTGGCACAGGCTCACTGAGTTAAGCACATTCACTCCAACTGATGATTTCTCCTATCTGCACATAAAAGAAAGTAACTTTTAATTTGTTAAAAAACCCCAATGTAATCCTGAAAGTTTGAATTGCCCTTTTAGCATCAGGAAGTTAACAGCGCACATCTGGAGGACAATTTGATCCCACCAATGGTTGTGATATGTGACAAGACACGGTGCACTGTTGCAACCTTCCATCAATCTGGCAGTAATGAAAAATGGTTCCATCTAGAAAGTCCAGTCTGTCTGTTGTTCTTGAACATTACAAATATCAAACTGTTGCTACACGTTGATGAACTCTACCAGTATGGAAGGCAAAGGAGCGCGGCTGGTTGAGTTAGCATGCAGACAAGATGCAGCTAGGAGGAATGTAAAAAAGACCTTGTTGGTCATTTTTCTATGACCTGGGAGATGAGTGGAGTGCCCAAGTGTGGTCTCAGTGGCAGTGACCGGCATGTTTGGGAGGTGCTGTATTGTGCCAGTGTCCTTCAATATGGACATCAATGAGAGTTCTAGCTAAGAAAACCTTCATGGTGGAGACTTGCCCAATAAACCACTTTGAATAAAATGCTTATGAATGATCATATGCTAGTAAAGTCAATGAGCTAAGACCCTGAGGCCATATCACATGTCAGTTTATACACTTACAGCCAAACTCTCTTGCCCCTGAAAACAGGGTTGTTGCCTCCAGATTCCCCCCTGGAATGGTCCCTGACCTATGTTAGGGGTCTAAGTCAAGGTTTTTTTGAGAGGGTGTTACCAGGCCCAGGGCAAGGCCAGAAGTATGACAGTTGCTAATTGCCAACAACTAAACAGTATAAGTGATCACATGCCTGTCATTAGGTCCACACATTGACCATCTTTGTTTTGCTAATGGAGAGGAATCTTGTGCAGCCAGCACAAAAAGAACACCTCTTTGAAGAGGAAATATAAAGCTTGTACAGTGCTTCTATATTATCACAGTCTTGGCTGCTAGGGTAGGAAGTGCTGCCATCAAAGAGGGGGTGCTGCACTGCATCCTCCCAATCTCAGCTGTTCAAAGAATTGCAAGGTTATTGCTCATACCAACTAGCACTCAGCACCATGTGGCCCCACGGCCAATGAAACTGACTCTGTCCACTCTGTCTCCAAAACCTTTGCAGGGCCAACCTCTGCATCCAGTATTTTCAGTATTTTAATGTCCCTTGGCAACGTATCACATAGCATTATATGGATTCCTGCAGAATTGAAAACCTCAGCACATGATTTGCTAACGGATGCAGATTAATGAGGAGTATTGTGTTACAGGAATGTAGGTAGAAAAGGACATAGATTTCAGAGTCTAATAGAAAAAAAGTTGCATAACACGTACAAAAAATCAATTATTTCTTCATCAACAGAACATTTCACAAGTATTTTAGTCTGGAAAAGAGACGGCTGAGGGGTGACCTAATTAATGTGTACAAATACTTAAAGGGTGGGTGTCAGGAGGATGGGGCCGGGCTCTTTTCAATGGTGCCCGGCAATAGGACAAGAGGTAATGGGCACAAACTTGAGTGTAGGAAGTTCCGTCTCAACATGAGGAGGAACTTCTTTACTTTGAGGGTGGCAGAGCACTGGAACAGGCTGCCCAGAGAGGTGGTGGAGTCTCCATCTCTGGAGACATTCAAAACCCGCCTGGACGCGTTCCTGTGTAACCTGCTCTAGGGTGGCCCTGCTCTGGCAGGGGGGTTGGACTAGATGATCTCCAGAGGTCCCTTCCAACCCTATGATTCTATGATTCTATGATTCTATTTTGGCTAAAGGGTTCTGCAAGGGCTGATTTAGATTTATTCATGGCATGAGAAAGGTTGGGATAACTTTTGATCTTTTTGAGTTTTCTTGCTGAACAAACTCTTTTAAAACATTCTTTTCTGCCTCATGCAATTATTAGAGCAAAGAAGCAGCAGTTATCTCTTTGCAAAACCAGGAGAACAATATTCAGGAACACTTTTAAAAGACTAGAATTTTACCAAAAAAGAGAATTTCAATAAAATCAACCAGCTTCTTTTTAATTAAACACTTTGTAATGTAAGTGATAAAACAAGTATTCCTTTAATAATGAAGTCAGAGCTTTTAGAATGGACTTTGGCCAATCAGATTTCTAATAAAAATATGAAGTTGATCATCATATTTAGGAATCTTAATGTCTTAGAACAAATTAGCATTTATGTATCCTAGCAATGGTAATTTCATGCCCTTCTGAAAATTGATTTGTGTTATTTCCAAGACTACTGGGGTCTTAACAAAGGTATCTCTTATAGGACAAAGATCTCAACTGTCCTAGAGAGTTCTTAATTTCATCAAGTGAAATTTCAGAGAAAGGACTGAAATGATATAATCAAGTAGTAAACAATAAGGAAAATCATATTGGAAATACTGAAACAGATGTTAGCAAAACTATTGTTAGAATCCAATGTCAGTGCAAGAGTCAAAAAAAGGCCCAGTGGCCTCAGTGACCTTTAAATCAAAGGCAGTGAAGCCCAAGTGTTCCTCCAAATGATGAAGACAGGTACCCCCATCCAAAATGAAAACCTTCAGTGCTCTGGCCTGGCTGTTGCCAATTGGTGAGACTCATGGGTTTTGCTTGTAATGTCAGATGGTCCAGATACAGTCAAACTGAAAGGAACAGGATTCACCCAGATGCTGAATGAGTTGGCTGATATTATTCTAAGTCTGTTCTGAATCATCGATGAAATCCATGATGTGTGGAAAAATTACTAATAACTGGGAAAAGGCTAATGTTGCTCCCGTTTTAAGAAAGACCGGAGACAGAACTTAGGCCGAATATGTCTGTCAGCTTCATCTCGGTTCCTGGAAAGATGGTGGAACACGCCCCTAGTAATTCAATGTCAACATGGATGACAAAGTTGTTAGGACTAGTCAGTGTGCACCCAAGAGGGACAAATCATGTTTGACAGCTTGACTACTTTCTGTGATGAAATGACGATATATGAAAACAGAGGGAAAACAGTGGATGGATCATATCTTGACTTTAATACAGCCTTTGACACGACCTCCCACAGCATTCTAATTTGGAAGTTGAGGAATTATGGGTTGGATGGATACAATGGCGGGGGTGTTGAAAACTGACAGGAACTATTGGGCTCAGAATATATCAACCCTGATGTCCAGTTTGTGGCTGGTCAGGACTGCTGTACTCCAGAATCTGATGCTTGGGCTGATATTGTCCAGTAATTTCATCATTGGGGTGAGGAGTCAAAGTGTACCCTCAGCAATGTTGCGGACTTTATTAAATTAAGGGATCAGAATGATATGTCAAACAATAGAGCTTCAATCCAGAGCGTATTGAGATCGTGAGGACTAGACAAACAGAAACTTCCTGAAGTTCAAGACAAACAAATACAAGGTTTTGATACTGACCCTGACCTGTAGGCCAGTGCTCTGTCCCAACCTTGGCCTGTCTCTGACCCCAGAGAGGTGCCCAATACCTGGGGCTGGGGCTGTCCCCATGGCTGCCCTGCTCCTTGCTGGGGTTGGGACAGTCCCAGGCTGTCAGATCCTGCCCTGCCACCACCGCAGAGCCCCCGCAGCCCCCAGCCCCCAGGGAGATCCTGTCCCACACTGCACCCTGACACTTTTGCAGCCAAGATGGAGTAAGCCCACACATCGGTCCAGGGGTGCAAACCATGGGGTGGCAGCTGGAAACCAGCAGTGCCTGAGCTGCCACTGTGCATCCTGCCTGCACATGACACCGGAGCTGGTTTCTCTACCACAGCTATTAATAATGCTCCTCCAGAATTTGTAAGTCAAATCTGAGTGAAATGAATGTGAAACCCAGTTTGCTTGTTAAAAAAGACTTCAGGAAAATTATCCAGGAGGCTACTACGGAAAGTCAAGTCATTATTATTACTTTATCTGTTTGTATTTACCCACAGAAACACCTGCTTGTCTTCATTCTTTCATCAGTTGCAGCTTGTCATAATTTGATTGTCATGGACAAAACTTCCCTCTGGTGTTTTATAACCCCTCACACACTTTTTTCTGATGATGACCCAAAGCCTAATAGTGTTTTTAAGGTGAGACATAGGCTTGGCTGTCTATGTCTGAAACTATTACTTAATAGATTATTGGTGTTTCTGAAAGGCTATACACAGGGGCTAAAATTCACAACTCTCTTTGTGTTCAGCTACATTATATCTAAATATATATATATATATATATAAAAGGAACTGCTGGAATCACCATGATGGTCAGTGAAATGAAATCAACTTCTATCCAACACACCTGTGTGCCACAGGCAAGTCACTCAGACACAGACAAATGGTGATGGGCAGAACTTCCCATGGGCTGCTGTCAAAAAAGAGCACAACTTTTTGATGCACAGTGGAGAGCAATGTAAGAGGACGAGTCACAGCCCAGCACCTGAGGATGCAAGAACAGTCCTGGCACCGGCTGCCTGTCTGCACGCTGCCGGCAGAGCAAGGCGAGCGCAGATTAGGTTTGGTATATGAAGTGCAGCAGATGGAGCGTGGACGTGGTGCTGACTGCAGGTCAGCGTCACAGCAGTCAGGGTGGGCCACCTTACAGTCCCCAGGGCCGGGGACGCGGAGGTCAGACTGCCTTAGCAAATGGGCAGGAAGAGATTAATATTCTGCTTTTATTACTTTAACATGAAAGCATTTGGCTACCTGCAAGAGGTGAAAGACGCTTGATTTCTACCGTGTATTGGTATTACAGGCTATTAGAGGTTTCTTTCATGATTTATGAGTAACAGATGTTATTAAATGGAAACACTACATAAAAAGCTAGAGAATTCTTAAAATGCTCCTTCCCTTATTTCACTTTCATTTCAGTGACTGGTTCTTAAAAGCTAACCACAGCATATGCAGAGGCTCTGTCATTCTGGGACATGATGAGAAGAAAATGATGTTGAAAGGAACAATTAAAGCATTCTGAAAGTCATTTACTTTCACAAAATTATGGGAGGATTTTCATTTTTGGCAGCTGATACAAAGAATTCTGTTACTTTTTATGTATTTCGTCTCAGGATTACCCCTCCTCTGATTTTTCACATGCTTCTAAGAGATCTTTATACAGCAATAAGGAGGAGGGTCAAGCCTGCCTTCGAGAGTGAAACAAATACTTCTCAGTATTTGGGGAAGGGATTACCAGAGTCAGGACATTTTAAACTTTAATCATTCTGCTTATTAAAGACTGCAGACTGGCCAGATTATTAATTGCCAGGTGCTACTCATCTCTAGTCTTGGTTCTACTGTTATCAAATCTGAGAGCAGGAGATACTTGCAGCTTACAAACCTAAAATAGCTCAAAAGTGTTGGTAAAGATATACTTGCTCTGAAGGTACATAAAGTGCTCTTTGTCAATTTTACTCCACAGTGTTAACTGACATACTGCATGCGGTGCTTGACAGTCCTGTTAAAACTTAGTTTAAAAGTAACTAAAAGACTGAGAATTTGGCTGCTTGTTACGTGTGCCACTTCAGCTTTCATAACATAAAGAGAGGAGGCTTCCAGAGGTGCCAGATCAGACCCCTTCATGACAGAGGCAAAGCTGATAAATGCATTTTAATTTAATACTCTTTTACTCTCTTTACTGGTGACAGGTCTGGAATGCTGAGGGCTGGAAGAACAAATAAGTTTGGACCAGAGCTATGGAAATAAAGATGTTCACAGGGTAATCTCTGGCCTGCCAATCCAATAGAGTGGGAAGAACTGTAAAAAAGCCTGGATTATTTCATATTGCACGGACCAAGAAATTGTATGTTTTCTGTACTGCTCTTGAGTGAATTGTTGGAAGCTGTTTTTTTTAAATAAGTTTGAGTTTTGCCATTGTCTTTAATGCAAATAAGTTTTGGCCCTCTCGATATATTTTGATTTTTCACAATATTAACTAAATACATGTTTTGAACTGAAATTTTGAAATCTTGGCTTCATTGACATCAAGAGAGAAATTTCATTGATCATGGTGGGGCCACGGTTTCACCCACCTCATTCCGATCTCTTGCTGATATCTTCTCCCTGGAATACAGTGATAAGATTTGTGGGAATGGTTCAAAGCTGCACCAGGGAGGTTTAGACTGGACATTAGGAAGCATTTCTTTACTGAGAGGATGCTCAAACACCGGAATAGGCTTCCTAGAGAGGTGGTCGATGCCTCATGCCTGTCAGTGATGAAGAGGCATTTGGACAATGCCCTTAACAACACATTTGAAGTTTTGGTCAGCCCTGAATTGGTCAGGCAGTAGGACTAGATGATCCTTGTAGGTCCCTTCCAACTGACATGGTCTATTCTATAATAAAGGACACAGCCAAAAAGTTCCCCTGGATTACACAAATCTGGATTGTTCACTGGACCACATTATATTTTATAACGAATCTTCACTTACTCTTAGGTACACTATTGAATGTGGCACGACCTGGGAATGGATGAGCTGGGATGTACATCATGGGTATACGATTTATTGTTAAAAGCAACAGGACATTGTCATTAGCAACAAGCTTACTCAAAACCACATGTTTCTGGTAAATCATTTTATCCTGTAATCAGTCGAGTTATCTTACACTGAAGATGAAGGTCATCCCAAATTACTGATTTTTTTTTTTTTTTCTTTTTTTAATTTGGGCTACATTACTTCAGGTAACTTGTATCAGATACTGCATGATGTAACCTGACATGATATAATGCAGCATTCCTGAATACAGGGAAAGCTGAATGTTATTTCAGCTGTCGGGCATATTTTTGGATAGTAAATTTTATAGTCAGTGTTTGTGCAAGAACAAATAGAGAACAGAAGACAACTACTTGTAGACTGTGAAATGTTCTCAGTTTCAGAAAGAGCAACTGTGGATATTTCCGATGTACTGTGATCTGTAACACACACATTTTGAAAGTACCTGTGCTATCTACAGTTGCCAAAAATACAATGGAATCAAAATAAAATACCTTCATGCTTAAAATAAAATAAAGACAACAATATAAGGCAACATTACAAGATCCCAATATGAATAGCTAGGTAAAATAATGACAGAAGCAGGTGGGAAGAAACAGACATTGTCATTTGTAAGAACTGAAAGAGGGTGGGAGTCAAAGATGACGTGACTGCTTTGTGTGGTCAAAGAGGTTACCCTTAGACTGAATTCAGGGAGTATCTAAAGGCTATCTGTATATGTTTCCTAAAGCAAGGTCTGTTAAACTTGTATATGCTCCTGAGGGAAGAGGGGGATGCCCCTTAATAATCAGTTCATTTAAAACTAGATTGTAAACTGTAGGGAACAATTTTAGACTGGCAAGGGAGAGTAACATACGACCTAATAATCGGCTTTCCATCTCTAGTTACTTTCACTCTGTGACTGCATGTTTCAGGGGACTCGAAACAAGATACCAGTCTCTCGCGTCGAGGGCACTGGATGTTTATGCGTAGCTTTTTTGCCATCGCTCTGACAGTAAGGTGTTATTTCAGTAGAGGTGGACCAACACTGTAACCAGATGTGAGTTCAGGTTAAAATACCACAAAAATCCTGTTAAAAGGTTGGCAGAGGGAAAAGGCACATGTACATACACACCCCAGGATTTGTGTTTAAATATTAGCTAAAGTTTGGAGCATGGGATGGGTCTGGGGAATTCTGAGACTGATTACGAGTTATGGCCCGCTTCCTGTTTCCATTGAAGTCAAAGGCAAAACTCCCATTGATCCCATGGGAACATATGCTATACTTTCCCACTCCATAGCTTTAATATTTTAATGGATTTAAACATTTTTGCTTAAAAAAAGTCACACTCATGCTGATAGTTTAGACACTAAATTTCTTGAAGCTTGATGTAATTTGAAATAACCCAGATGTGAAAACCTCTACAAACGAGATTTATAGAGGAAACAAAATTTTAACCTTAATGTTGACAACTCTAGTGATACCACTAATATCAATAAAGGGAAGAAAAGTTATTTTTTGCAGCTCTGTAGGGACAAAGCCATTCAGCTACTCCCGTCTGAAAAATTACTCCCACTAGGACTTCAAAAGATACTGGTCACAACCTCACATACATGAGGATTCATTAGTGCTTCTCAGTAGTTTTCTCTGAGCTATTTTTATGCAAAGCTGTGAGTTCAGAGGTCACACTGTACATCACGCACAGCATATTAAGGAGCTTTCAGAAGCATAGGTATAGTTGAAAAGTTATGTCATGTCATATTACATGACTCTTAACAGTATGTAAGGAAAGCCATGTCAGCCTCTCCATTAAAGCAGCCTTACAAAGACCTAAGACATTTGTGTTTTCCAGCAACTCTCACCCAAAGCTCAGTTTTTCTTTCAAATTTAATTTCATGAAATTCCTGGGCCAAAATAAGCTTCTCTCTGGACAAGAAGAGCTGAAATAGTTCTTTCTTGCACTGAAGAAAACCACCGAACTAACTAAAGGCGAAAGTCAGTCTTTACCTGTCCCCCTTGGGATGAGAGTCTTGTCCTGTTCTCCTATTTAATGGGCCAACTTAAAAGCTTTATCACTGATTTTCATATGCTTTTCTTTACTCTTCCATTGCCATTCAAAAATTCCATTTTGGAATGCCTAATTGTTTTTACACATTTGACTTTTGTTGGCAGTGAAATACCAATCAAATTCAGGAGTGACATGTCCCTCTGCACTTTTACCCAAGTAAAATAGAGGGAACTACCCCAACAGAGTTGTCTCCATGTAAACCTTGTGATTTTTTTCAGTTAAAGGCTTTGTATGAAACCTATCAAAAGAGGCTGCTGAGAAAAAAACAAGCCAATCCTAATAAAGTCCAATCCTTCCAGATACTTTGAGCACATGGAGAGGTGAGGAGGGGCGCGTTGGCTTTCTGTTCCCACCTCTCAGAAGTGGCCTTTCTTTCCTCATGTCTTTCCTTGATTCAGAAGGTCACTGGGTCAAGGTAAAAAACAGCAGAGACATGCATTGCTCTTGGGACAAGTATGCTCATTGGATTATTCTTCTATATTTTACTACCCTTTTCCTGCTATGATGTCAATAGCCCTCTTTTCTCAGAAAATCCAGTTTTCTAATCTACATGGTAAAGATAATCTTCCTTTGCGATATACCCTTCTTGGGAAAGTGAACAGGGAGGTGCTGATCTCTTCTCCGTGGGATCCAGAGATAGGACGCTTGGGAATGGTTCAAAGCTATGTCATGGAAGGTTCAAACTTGACATTAGGAAGCATTTCTTTACCAAAAGGGTGGCCAAACACTGGCACAGGTTTCCAAGGGAGATGGTCGATGTCCCAAGCCTGTCAGTGATGAAGAGGCATTTGGACAGTGCCCTTAATAACGTGTTTGAATTTTTGATCAGCCCTGAGTTGGTCAGACAGTTGGACTAGGTGATCTTCCAATTGATTATTCTATTCTATTCTATTCTATTCTATTCTATTCTATTCTATTCTATTCTATTCTATTCTATTCTGTTCTGTTCTGTTCTATTCTGTTCTATTCTATTCTATTCTATTCTATTCTGTGCTGTGCTGTGCTGTGCTGTGCTGTGCTGTGCTGTGTTGTACTGTTCTATATAGTTAATAGTTACAGAAATAGCTATCATATATAATGAACAAAGAACAATAATCACCAGGAGTAGGTGAAAATATGAGGCACAGCTTGAAAACAAGCCTTTGTTCATATGGGCATAGCTTTGCCTGCAGGAATCAGGCTCTATCAATTAATTCTTTATGTGCATATTAATGCAATAATAATATAATTAGGACATGTTATACATACAAGATAAATGTGTAGGCAAATAGCAGGAAATAATCAGTTGGAGGCCTCTCTAAAAGCTCTGTTCATAAAAAAAGAAAGTCTGACATTTTTAAAACTCTGCAGGAGTTAGATAATTAACTCCCACTGCATTGTAATGACATTTGAACAACTAATTCCTTTAGATCTCTTAGAAGATGGCAGATAGCCATAATAATAGAAGAGGATGAAGAGACAATGTTTAAAGCTGAGCAAATGTTTTAGAAGAAGTGAAATTTTGTTGAAGCAGATATCTTCCAGAAATGTATCTGTTTCAACAACATTTTTACAGATCCAAGGCTTTCTGAGTATTCCAACAAGCAAACAAGATTAATCTTCACATTTAATTGTTTCAGATGTTGGGATGTTTTCAGATGTCAAAGGCACAGGTTCAGATTCTTAGTCCAACTCAGACAGTAAAATATCTATCCCAGATCACAACAGAGAGAAACAAATACGAACACACAGTGGAGTCAAAATAACTCTTTCTATAAAACCATTTCTTGTTTTGACTCAAAACCTAATATTGCTTCATCATTTTATTTTGTGAAGTTTTCAGTAGGTTTGTGAATTGTTCCAAAATAGAATCAAAATTTCAAACCTTGAAACTCACTGAAAAATGGTGCTTGTCCTCCAGACAGCTTTGTATGCGGTATGTATCCATTATTTTTTGACTATGTTATTCATGTCACACTTTCTTTTTCCCATGTAAAATTCTGTTGTTTTGATTTTACTAGATAAGCCTGCTCCCAGTCTAGAAGAAGAATGGAAATGTGAAACAGTCATCGTTGCAACTTTTAACTTATTCCTACAGGGATATTGTAGGCAGGACTCTACATATTTAAAGGTACAGAGAGAGCTACAAGCCCTTAAAAGGACATTGTTTCCCATCATTATCTTCTGTCATGAAAGCACGTGTTCTTCACAGAGACTGTCTCTGAAGTGTTGAACTGATTCAAGCTGGCTGCTTTGGCAGCGTTTGCTTGCAGGGATTCATTCATTGCCTCGGCAGTCAGGGTAATGCGCTTTGCTGTGGTAGCTCTAAGTGGCAGTAATTGGGTAACTGTCTCAACCAATTCCTACCCCAGACCTGATTTAGACAAATGTGTTAAAGCAGAAACTTTTCCAACATGATCCATTCTCTTTTCCCTCCTATCCTTCAGGTTTTTGCACTAAACACTTTCATGAGTGAAGATAATCAGGTCTTGTGTTTTCAAAATGGGTAGTTCTGCCTAGTGCGTCTCAAACTGTTAAAAGCTTAAAGGACTATTTTAAGTTTCTATCTTTCTGGTAGAACCAGAAGTTGAATCAGATACTGCAAAAATTAATATGCCTGAACAAATACACTCCTGAGTCATACTACACTTCTCTCTTTCCTCACTTTCTTGTTTTCAGGTTTTTCTAAACCTTTGGAAACAACTGTAATGAAAAACATCACATTTTGGACGTGCTGACACCATGCAATCAATCCTGTTGCAAAGACCCTGAAATATAGAGACAATGTCTGTTGTAGAAACAGAAGTAGTAGAGATGCCTCAGCCTGTCACTACATCATAACTCAGAGATCACTCACTTTGGCTGTACTGCTCTGAAGATAAACGTAGGGTCTCTGCACGGGTTGGGATAACTGCTGGCTCATGGATCTTGTCTCCATAGCACCACTGGGCATAGCCACTATCTCCTTTCCTTCTCCCTCACACCTCCAGTGTATGTCCTTTTAATAAAGTATTACTGAATATGACTATATATATACAACTCTCCTATAACTTTATAAGATGTACTTATAGATGATTTATTTTCTATGTTGTTTTGAAAGGCAAATAATAAACAAACAAACAACTGAACTAGCAATAACTCAATTTTCAAGTGACATTCCAAACTAAGTATGTCCCAAAAATACTGAGAAAAGTAAGCGTAGTGATTTCCAACAGGAAAGGACAACAGTTCTTATCAACTGATATATTGAAATGGACTAAAATAATGTAACAGTTTCTGAGAGGAATAAAGAATATAAAAGAGAAATAATCAGCTATGAAGGAAAAAACCTTTTTGCCTGATAAACTGATTTTCAGATATTAAAAGACCACAGAATTATATTAATGTAGTGTGTTAGAATTCAATTTTAATAAAGCACTTGATATTCTATGTTACAAAATCTAGCTTGACATATTTACCCAAGCCAATCTGAACTATTAAAGATCTAAATGTAGATTTAGGACTGGCTAAAGGAGCAAATAAAGGATTATAATAAAGAAGAAATATCACATTGGAAGAGACAGGGAGTCAGATTGCCAGTTGGCCTTACTGAATGTCTCCATCTGGAAGTCGTGGTTTAGAAAGCATGGATTAAATTCTGAGACAGCACTGAATTGGTAGAGGTGTTAGTACTACCTGGAAAGTGAAGGGCAAGGGGAAGCAAACTTTCTGTTTGAATAGCTGTAAATCTCAGAGGAAAACAATTAATTTCATGCAGTACAGATAAGAAAGAAATCTAGAAAAATTAGTGCAGCATATAAGCATTTTTGACAGCAAAATAGACATAATCCTACAAAGTGCTATGCTGTACTTCTGAAGCTGAATGAATGGATGAATGAACAAATGAATGAATGAACGAACGAGCGAACAAATGAACGAACAAGCATTCTTCGGCTTGTACCTATGAAGAGGTACCAAAGATGAGATTGGGGCCTCTGTAGGCACCTGGGCTGCAGTAAGTCTTCTGGAACTTTATGACAACTCGAGGTTGCTGAAAGAAGAAAAATAAACATGACTCACATATAAGTTAAAATAATAGCCCTAAATGTATTTATCTTGGAGAAGGAGCAAGTAGGGATGAGGCCTGGTAACAGTCCATGACAGTCCAGGTAAGGGCATGAACAGTGGAAAAGGAACTGTTGAGGGAGTTTGAAGATAAAACCAAGAATGAGGGATTTAGGCTGAGTATTTCAAAGCCTTCTCACAGGGAGGCATATTAGTCTGCAAAGAGTCAAAGTTACATTAAATTGCTGGCTTTAAACATTAACTGAACAGAAACTGAGACCAAGACTTCAGAAAATGCATGCTCTAAGTCAGGCCTCTGTACACGTATATAGCTGATAAACCACATTTATAATTTTTTGTGTCTGTTAAAGGTTGCTTTGACTTCAGTTCAACCCTGGAAACCTCACTGTGTTTTCTCACCTGTAGCTTCTTCTTCCCTCCCTTCTCCCTGCATCTCTAACCATAAGAAAAGGACACTAGTATTTCTATGCCAGAAAATACTGCTATTGTCCTCTGGTCTCAACTCTTGAAGAGCTGCAACTTGCACAGCAGAATGTGTGTCCGGACAAAGTCCTTCCTATGACCTGTTCATACAGTCAAGGCCACCTTGACTCAAACACACACAACTACAGACTTCATAGTTCTCCTGTTCCCTAGATTGTTTTTTAATGTTGGGCTTTTCACCATTTTCATGGCAGATTTTTTTTTTAATGGCTTTTAAAGTATATTTATCATTTTATTCATCTCCATGTTTTTCTTATAACAACTGAATGGTTTTGTGAATTTTAAGCAAGTTCTTCACTTCACCAAAGGTTGTCCTGAGTGCCTTATTGGATTGATGTTAGAAGAAGGGTTTAAGGGCTGAACAAATATTGGTGTTTTTCTCTCCATTAACTGATTTTAGCACCCCATTCACCACATCACTTTGTATCAGTTAGTATCATTGGTGATGTTTGCTCTGCCTTAAACAACAAAGATCAGCCACTATCTTGTCATAAGAAGTTCATGCTTACAAAAACTTCCAAGATGACATTTTAGCACCTTGTACAAAAGCACTGAAAATTTTTAAAAAAATATTTAAATTATTAATTTTGCTTAAACTTATATTTGTTTTTAAATAAATATATCTCTGGTACTTTTTGCTTAAAACTTGTTGATTTCTAACTTATTATAGGCAAGTATAATCAATCACCCAAACCATGCATAGTCACAGATGACTGTGGTTTGCAATAAGATCTTGGAAATCTTTACATTTTCTAAAATAATATTTATTTTTAATATCCTGAACAACATGTATTTCAAGTGACAGAAGTAAAGTGCCTGGGATACATTTAGTAGAAAGTGTTGAATTTCAGGCAAAGGTGGCTAGAACAGATGAATGAAAATAGCACAGTGGAATTAAGTGCTGAGAGCTGCAGTAATGTGATGCTTCAGACTTTTCCTTCTGTGTCTATATGTCTTATAAAGTCTACAAAGCCCCTGCTCTGGGCTGGACAGCCTTGTTTTCAGGCCCCTGCTCTCTTGTCCTAATCCCAGGTAAAGGTGGTGTCAGGATGGTCTTCTAGGCATATAGGTTTCCACCCATTCACATGCACACGCACGCAGACACGCGGGACATGGAGCCACAGTCAGGATTAAGATGAGCCAAAAAGCAATTAAAATGAGTGATGGACCAGCGGAGAAAGAATTAAAACAGATTTAGCTTCATTTGTCTCACCAATGACAAATAAAACACATCCAAGAACCTAAAAAGGAAAAATTAATAAACAGTTATTTGCATCCTACAAAAGAGTAATGTTGCATTCTTGTATTTTTAGTCAACTAACTTGTGTTGGGGAGGAGGGAAGGGAGGACCCTACAGCCGTGTTTCATCTGGTACTTATTTTATTCTCCTTCCTGCTGAGCCTGAAGAGGCACAGCCTGGCTGCTGGAGGGACTGTCTGTCCCAGTTGAGTAGCCTCTGTTTTTCTGATGCGCCTTCTGGAGATCTTTTGTACTACTCACTGGACAAGCTCTGATCCACCTTGAATATGGCTTGTATCCTTGAAGTGACTCCTGTTACTTCAGCTATCTTTTCCTGAAACAAGAGCTCAGCTGCTTCTTGATGTTCACACTAAATGAAGGGCAGCTATTTTGCCACCACTTTCAGCCTCCTGTGCAGCAGTATTACACAGCCACCATGCAGATGGCTTCCCAAAATTCTGATAAAATGTATGCAGCTACAGCCAGAAACTTGCTTTTCATACCTGATGCTAATAAAGATGCTACATATTGAAAATCTCTCCAATTCCAAGGTGCCAGTTCTCCCCTGTACAGATAAATCACTCTGAAGTGCCTTATATATGTCAAATACCTTACAACGGGAATAGTGTTTACTTCATAGCTGAATAAATCCAGAAGTATTTGACAAGTGCTAATATAACATGAGCCATGGAATATCCTGGCACAGGGGATTCACCGTTGCTATTAAATACTGCACAGCCTACTGTCAGCAAAATGTACTCTTGCATAGGTAAACCTTGCCAGGAGTGAACAGCTCTACTAGAGGCATAATTATGAACAGAAGTGTGGTTATGCCTCAATCTGTGGGCAATGGAAAATAATCAAAGATCTCCTCTTATAAAAAGCCATGTGCATTGCAAACTACACAAAACTTTTAAACCGCTGAAGACATTAAATGTCACCACCAGCAGGGTGTACATGTTAGTCCGATAAAAAGCATACGTTTGCCTGCAGCCCAGTGAAGTGAACAATGCTGTGAATTTGGCAGGTACCTCTGTGCTGCTGACAAGAATCACGGCCGACGTCTCTCACAGCAGTTTCCACCAAGCAGGGAAATCAGGAAGAGGAGCTGAGCCGAGCCCACCTTGCACCCAGCCCCGGGGGCCTGAGGGCTTTGTTTACCATTTCAAGACCCAAAGCGTTCCATAGACCTGCCGTCTCTGAGCCACTTCTAGTAATTCGAAGTAAGTTTGGCTATTCTTCAACAACTCTGATATAAACGATGTATTCCTAGAAACATCCGCTTTCAACCTTAGACAGATATTAAGAGTTGGCGCCTTGGTTCATTCTCTTCAGGCTTACAGAGTTATGCTCTCCTCTGAGTCATGGGCCTCAGTGAAGCTGTCTTTCACAGATGCACCTTTTGACCAAATGTCTGAATAGACAATGTTTTCCATAGCAAAAGGATGCTTGGGTCAAGTACAGTAATAAAAGGAGTAAAAATGTGATCGTCTAACAGTGCCAAAAGAACCACTAGTAGAAAACAACACCTTAAGCTTCCAGAAATAAATGTTCATTTTTATATGCTTGGTTTGCTGAAAACAATATATTGGAACAGTAAAATTCTAGCTAAATCAGCAACAATCCTACATCAATTTTTCCTGCGAGTAGAAGAACACACAACTGAGTGTCACCTATGTTATAATAGAATTAGTGCCCAGTTTAACATATATCCATAATAAGAAACAGATTTTCACATATTGTTTCCTAGTGTCTGTAGCTTTCACATAGCTCCACTGTTTCATTTTTCCATGACAGTGATAAAAATACATGTTCTTTTTCTTCCTTATGGGAAATAAGTCTCCAAGTTTTCAATCTCAGGTTATGCCTATGTGGCCATGCATGAAAAAGATCAAGCTTCAGCCTGGGGATAGGACACCATACCTTCCTTTTCAAACCATACATTTTATTGCCAATAAACCTGCTAGGATGCCATATGATAACCTAAGGTTAATAAGCCACTTCCTTACCCTTTGTGCCTCTTTAGGAGATTGGAGACAAGTCTTCCTGGCTTTCTTTTGAAAGTAGAAGTGAACAAGCACATACAAAAGAGCAATTCCTTAGGAAAAATGTGTTGTACATGGATTAATGTGGTGTGAAATCACATTATGTGCTGAAACCTTTGCTCCCTGCTGGCCTGGAGTGATTTCAGTTTACAGAGTTTTTATGAGGAGGAAGAAAAAATGTTATTTGCAAACACCTTAGCACACAGGTTTTGAGAAACTGAAAAACAGTAGCTTTTTGACTAATTACATTTTACATGAAGAAAATCCAATCAGCATTTGAGTTATAGATACTTTTTGCATTCCTGCAGCAGTCGGACTTGGAGGACTCGGGTCTGAAGTGTTGAGCGTGTATTCCCGTAGGGCATGAAATGAAGCATGAGATTCATGTTGAAAGAGAACTAGATTTTTTTTCCCTTGTAGACGGAGGACAGCTTAAAGCACTTTTTTGACTCAGAGGCAAGCTTTGAGTTTTGCAGGCATAGCAGAACATTAATCTCATATCACATGGGAAATAAATTGAAACAAGTTTGTCTTAAAGTACCTTCTACTTATTGTTTACACCTAACTGTTTTTAAAATTATTATTTAATATTTTCTTACTGTGATCCATTGTCGTACACTCCACAATGACCAAATAACTGGAGAGAGAGATCAGTCACCAGTCTTCTGCAGCAATAAATGCATGACTTCAAACCCAACCCTCAAAGTACGTAGTTCCTTAAGACGTGCTTGTGGAAGCCACATGAAGACCTTCAGCCTGCATGAAGGAAGGAAATACTTTTCTCATCCTCCAGACGTCTGAGGTTTCATAAATGCGTTTTGCTCTCCATTGGGATGAACCCAAGAAACTTGCAATAGCATTGGGGAGAAAACCAAAAAGCTGCTGATCCCAGTGTTCTTGGCGTTTGCCTGTGCATGTGTGGTGACTTCAGATACAGGCTCTGGACCATGATAGCTTGATGCCGGGCCAGCCTGCTCTAGGGCAACCTCATAGGCTGCCCTGCAGGGAGAAGTCCCACCTCATTTTGAGCACTGTCTGTCAGAGCTGATGCACTTCTTCCCACAAAGTTTGCTGGTATCTGCACATCAACATCTTGGAGGAAAAAGAGCTTGGTTCAAAATTCAGCTGTGCTCCCACTCCGCCTTTGGAAAGTAATCAATATCAAGCTGTATAATCACAGCGCTACTCAGAGCACCAGTCTAGGGACAGAGGGGAAGGGTCAGCAAGACAGTTCAGATACAGCCCAGACCTCCATGGGACTCAGTTCATGCATGAGAAGGAGGGAGTGCATGAGTTTGTATACATCTTTGGGCCCTTCAAAGCAAAAATAAAGCCCAGCTGCCTATTCTGGCTTATATCCATGGCTGCCAGCATTTAAAAAATGTTTTGCAAGGGATTTTTCAGTTTTCCCACACTGAGAGAAGAAGAGAAATTTTTCAATCTGGATGACTTATTTCATTAAAAAGGACAACTAACAAACAGACAAATAAAGTGCATGTGTGTGTAGATGTGCTAAGCCTGTGTGAGTGTGTGCACAAGAGAAACAAAATGGACGCTTGTCCCCTTTGGGTTTGAATGGGCAGGTGGAGCAGTCGGTCCCCCACAGCTGGGCAGCAGGTAGGGTCACCTGTGTTTCATCTGCGCACAAAGCAACTGCACAGAGAAAGAAAACTGATTGCTTTTTTGGTTTTGTTTTAGTTTTTGCCTTGTAAGAACTACTGTAAGGATGACAATTTCTGCAAATGAAAGAATTTTTCCAGGTGGCTGAAGTTTTGAGTAGGAGGTACTACTCACAAAGAAGAGTTTGAATTCTGTATTTTTTCCAATATATCTTCATGTATACTTTCTGCATTAGGCAGAAGATAAAATAAGTTTTTACAGTGTCCCAGGCTCACCAGTCATATGTAAAATGTGACCATAATGTTAAACTCATCTTAATGCTTGACACATTCATCTATTTAAGATATTTTCTAATCCCTGTAAGGTAGTTTAAATGTTATTAACATACTTTTTCAAATTCACTTATGAATAATATAAACTAAATAAGATCAGACAAAGGCACTGCTCTTCCTACCTTCCCTCTTGTTGCTGAAATTCTATCCTGTGCTGCTTAATCTTAATAATCTTTTCTTTTTCAGTTTATATTAACATACACTTAGTATAATAGTATAATATTATAATATGATGATGACATTCCTAGAAAAGTTTTCATGCTTTATGAACTTCTGGTTTCCTACAGTATAGGTTGCTGTTATAAACTTTTATTTGTAAACCAGGATAAAAAGGAGTACCATACACAAAATTTGAAAATATCCTCTTGAAATAAAGCTATTAAAAACTACGCTGGTTGTTCATGCAATTACATTTGCACAATAGCAATTACCATGTTTTTAGAGCTTCAATTCAAGTAAGAGAAGCAGCTAAATGTTTTAGCTAATTATTAGTCTTTCATACAACAATCTGAATTACTTTTAACTTCAAAACTTGAAGAAACGCTTGAGAGTAGACTTTTTGAAATGCGAATGACTCGATTCTGATTATAGCTGAAAAAGAGAGTTTCCAGTTGCTTGTGCAAGCAAGCCTTCCAAAGGCATTTCAAGCTCAAAGCAGAGCAGAAAAGACGACAGATGTGATCTGAAAGTTAAGATAATGCTTGACCTATGTGGTTAAGAATCTAGTTTGAGCAAAGCCATTTTTGCATAGCTTTGGCTGTAGATACCGACTGCTGCTTTGAGCAGGGCTGACTCTAATATGACTCCTACCCTGTCTGTTGGAAGGGTGCTAGATCTTGAGCTCTCAGCATGTTTACAGACTCAGAGAATGAGTTTGTATTGCTGCAGATACACTGCTCTTTCTGGTGAGATTTTATTTTCTGCAGAACTATGGATTCTGTTCCTTTTATATTAAAATAAATCATGTCATTTCCCGATGCAGTCACGCATCCTTGCTTGTAGAATTAATGCCACTGCACTTGAGGGAATTGTCTCTCCTGATACAGGGTTTTGACCACAGTGAAGAAAGCTGCAATTTGAATACTTTTTACTGATCTCATCCAAGGTCACCTGAAAATTGTTGTAGAAAATTCCTTAGTACCTGAAAGATCATACATTATGAGCCAAATGCACCACAACTCCCTGACTTTCACAGTCTTCAGTGTTAACCTGGGATGATTCACCTTACAGAGACCAATTCCACTTAACCTAAAGCATTTTTTTTTTCAGTTGACGTAATCAAGTCCTTTCATTTTCAACCAAAGGTAATGTATTTTTTGCCTTTTTTTTTATGCAAAGCCACCTGTTCTATAGACAGCTAATTTCATTAACTCTTAGTAAAAGAAACTGAGTATTTTCCAATAAGCTCTAGTCCATACAGTTGTGCGTACATGAAGTACATAACTTGCTCAAGATGGGATTTTTTTCCTTCCACTTCATCAACAGCCACATACCTTTTTTTTTAGCACTTGCCATCTGCTCTTAATTAACAAAAGCAAACAGTGATTGATAGATAGATACTGTGTCTGGTAATAGTCACAAGCTGTCAGCTTACAGGTGTGGTGAAAACTAAGAACGGAGAAAACAGATTCCCCAACTGGGAGAAAGTTCTTTATAACCTAGTTTATGTGACTTTAGACCTCCACTGGACTTGTAGGTTTCTTTTCATTTTTAACGCTGAAAACAGGATTCTACTTCTCTCCTTACATAAGTAAGCAAACTGCTTGGAAAGAAAAAAAAAGTAAACCCCCTAGACTAAGATTAACACTATTAAAAAAGAATGTTGATTAAAGACAGAAAGCTATGGAAAAGAGTATGGATGAAACGCAGAGAAATGACCTACAATGGAACAAATCAAGGAATTTTACTGAAAAAGTAGCCAGAACAGCAAAGAACCATAAGTTTGAGTATTTTCTCAAGGATGTGAAAAGCTGTTAACTGGTATGTACTTGTCGGTGCAGGATACACGTAGTCTTAAAAATTGTACTACTGCAGTTTACAAAGAAAAAAATGAAACCTAATTGGCTAACCAGCATAGAAATTCATAAAGCTATTAAAAAACCAAACCCTTGCATGTTAAGCAGAAGAGGGTGAATTACCATAGGATTATAATTGCAGTGCATATTGTAGCACTGTATAATTACAGTGCATATTGTAGAACTGTAACTATAAAAAAAACATATATTGGCTGTGCACTTTTTAGGGGAGGAAAAGGTATCAGTGCACTTCAGCAACAGTGTGGCTGTGGGTTTTGAACTGGACTCTTGCTCTTCACGTCACTTGTCATCCATTTAATCAATTATTCTCCACAGATAGGTGCGAGTCTTCAATTTCTTTCTACACTGCTAATAAAATATTTTCTAACAAGATAAGGAATTCCAGTATTTTCAAGAAAGTGACAGGGAGTTCGGAGACAATCCTCTTTGTAGATACCCATAAGGTAAGCTTTCCTTTATAGATGGACAAGAAATTAAGCCTTTCATGATAAATATGTTTTTGCTTTGCGCTTGTATGAAAACAAAACCATTCAGACACTTCTGCAAACAGTGACTTAGTATGTAAACAACCGTTTAAAAACTTTTATCGCTCCAGAAATGTGTTGGACCTGAAGAACTGCCCCTGTTGAAACTTTTTTAAACTGATACATTCTTCAATGTGTTTTGGATTCAACAGTATAGCTTTTTTAATGAAAAATCTTTTCCTAAAGATTTTCTGACCAACACATCCTTCCCAAGACCTCCCCATTAACAATTAAGCTAAAATAAAGAGGCAAAGCCTCATCTCGGTACAGTGGCATGGGTTTTTTGTTCATTGGAACCAGACATGGTGTTTTACTGTAAAACTTTTCTGCTTTGCTGAACACTCTTTGTCATGGCATGTCAGAAGAGGGGAAAAGGGCTATTTTGAGAGGGGCAAGATAAGAAATGTTATTATGTAGATCATACACGAATGTACCTTTGAGTAATTTGACTATCTCCATGATTTTCCTCTGTAAGGAATAAATTCTGGTCTGTCCCACTGATATAACATTAGTCTGAGTATAACCTAAATAAACTCAAAGGAAATACATAAGTGTAACTGAGAAGTTCTATTAAAAAGTGTTTTGTACTGACAGTTAAAAATGATTACATTTAATCTTTTAAATTTTTCTCTTAAAAAATATACTTCCTTAATCCATAGTTACTCAATAAACTATTCTAGTCAGCTTTAGGTGTTAAAATCTCAAAAGCATTTCTAACCTTTTTAGAAAATATTGCCCTCTGAGAAGAATTCTGAAAATCATCTAAATGACATCACCTTTAAAATTTTCAAAATTTCTATGAATCCTACCCCAGCTCTGCACAACTTCAGTGTATATGTCTAACTTCAGAGACTGAGGGACAACATGGGTCTGAAAATCCATATATTTTTCCAGCTAGCACTCTCCCTCTAGTATTTTTTATTTCCTTATACCTTTACACCACAATGATTATGACAGAATGATTCCTGTTGTATGTTAGGCAAGTAGAAAACAGCCCTGAAGTCAGTGGGACTAGATATGTCAGTAAAATTCACCATGTATACAGTTTGTAAGAAACTCAGTGTCCCAGGGAGTAATGTAAAAAGCTGAAGCAAAAAATCCTGAACATATGCAATAGCTGCAGGTGATGAAATACAGTGCTCCTGAATTGCGCGAACATGTCTTGAAAAGTCTGGGGAGCAGCGGCAATAACTCGAGGCATCTGTTACCCCTGTTCACCTCCAATTAATGCCACTTTTTTGTAGCCCTCATCAAAGTTTGGATCTATTTTCTGCTGGCAGGTCAATCCCTTTTCCTTGCTATCAGTGCAAATATCCTCACCTCTGTGCTGGGGATGGCAGTTGCCTTTGTGGCAAGCGTACCTGCCATTTTGTACGGGGAGCTAATTGCAAAAACCTGAGGATTAACATCAGACCTATGGAGGGAGTGTGATGAGGCCTGGACAATTCTGAGTCATTGGTGGTAGGCATTATTCACACTGACCCCTACCTAGCATGACTTTTGAGTATCCTTTACTTCTTGCCTCTCAATAGTTCTTTCAGGATGTAGGTTTGTCAGGTTTTGTGACTAAATCAACTGCTGAAACTACCAGGGAGGTAGTTTTACCCAGATGTCACTGGCTTTTTTTCCACCTCTGCCAAAAGAATCAGGTACTGATGACAGCAGGATTCCTGCATTTTGGAGGAATCCGGTGGAGGACTGTGACAGTTCCCATTATGAATCTCACAGACGTTTCCCCTCCAATATCCAACACCGTAAGAAAGCACAGAGATGACCATAAACACTGACTAATACAATTCTTCTTCTCACACTTCTCCATTACATAACATTCGCAGTACCGGCAGCAAAAAAGCTGTTATATACACGTTCTAACCATGAATACCTTGATGTAATGAGATGAAATCATGATGATAAAATGAAAAAGAAAACAGGTAGGTTAAAATAAGCTGTTCTTTAGTAAGCTTGAGTTCATTTAAAATCATATTATATTCACTACAATGCACAAAAGTCTTTTCTGTGGACATTTATATTGATATATTTCAACAACAGCATATTCCCCAAATTTGCCAGCTACAAGGAAGAACAATGCAGATTCAATTAAATCCCGAAACACTTTAATACAATTCACATGATGCCTGTGAAGCATCATTACAACGTGCCAGTTCAGAGCAAATCCCTCTCTTTGAACACCTTGTTGTGATGAGAGCTGCCTGCCAAGAAAGCTCTCAACAGATAGATTGAAGCTCTGAAGAATGTCTTTCTTGACTTAGAGATGTCTTTGACACCACTTTCACAGTAAGACTTGTAAATCCTTCTGTAATTTTGGGGAGGGATAAGAGATGTGTCTGCAAATGCACCTGATCAAAATATAAGCCATTCCAGAGCTATTTCCTAATCTTTCCTCCACGTTTCTCAAAAGATAAAGAAAGTGTATTTCACTAATGCCTACTTTCTGCCTTAAAGGGTCAGCCACATTGCCCTAAAGCATGCAATATATAAAAGAAGTATCTGCACAAATATGAGGATATGTCAGGCGTTGCACAGATACATGTGAAAGCAAATTAACAGCTTAGGCTTTTGTAATGACTGATTTTGTTTATCTATCATATAGCAGCAAACCTTAGGCCTTTCCTGCCCTGTAGGCTCACAGGGGTGTTTTTAAATGGGTACTTTAACTGTAGGGTAGACACTTTGTAAAGCCATGGCACAAATTTTATCATTAGAAATTTTTTAAAAACATTTGAGCACTTTAGCCAAATCTCTGTGCAGAAGATAAGGTAGGAGTACAACAATAATTGCTCATGTAACAGAAGTTTTTTGCTGAACTCTTAAGTGACCCAAGACTGGTTCTGGACAAGCCTTAAATGGCTTATCTAAACATTAAGATCCCCCTCGGGCCTGCAAAATTGAGCTAGCAATCTTGAGAATCGTCTATCTCACAATATTTCTAGTACTTCCTGCTCCAAGACTGACACCAAGACACCGCGACAAGGGCCTTCTTTGTAACACAAGCTATTTATTTCTACATCATTGTAACTGCAAATGGAAGGCCAATGCACATAAAACTGAAAAAAAAAAAACAAAAAACAAAAAAAACCAAACTTTGGAAGGATGTGATATTTCAAAAAAATTACTTTTAAACTGGTGTTTTTCACTAGCAACACTGGTGGGAGAATGTGACAAAATGTGCTTTCCTTAAAATATGTTGCTTTGTCAAAACTGAAATATTTTGTTAAATTGCATCACTTTTGACAGTATCTGATAGAAAGATTTCTGAAGTCCAGAGTACATTGTTTTTCCCAACCAGAGTAAGAGATAAAAAAATTGTACATTTGATGAAATACGTATTCTGACTATATTCAGGTATTTTTTCACAAACCATTGAAAGACTTTTATTTAAATTCAGATTTTGAATGTAGAAAAAATTAAGAATATAAACATCCGGGGGGACAGAGAACTCTTACCTTCTAATCTATTCTGCTCATGAAGACCAATTCATATTTTGCATTTTTTTTGCCAAGAGGGAATTGAAAATATATTAGAAATTTGGAAATGGAGTGGATCTGAACTAAATAAGCCGTTGTGCAAGCCAATTAAAAATGCTGGCTTTCCACTGTGAAAGAAGTGGAAATAACTAAGTGAATCTCCACCTAAGGCATTCCTAACAGAATAATAGAGAGGGATGTAGCAGGTGAAATGATACATTTTGCAAAGTTTTAGCTCATTGTTTTTTTGCAATTATAAATATAATTACGCTTTGTTCTCTTGAGATTATCCAAATATAACAATAAAGAAACTGGAGCACTGGAATTTCTTTTGTTCCCTGCAGTACACTCAAGAAACTAAAATTTCATTGTACTGACATTATTCTCAGAATAGAAGAGTTTTGTAACATCCACATGTGGCTGAGGAAGATGTCACCACAATAAACACTACAGAGGTGGGCGGAGATGAAGTTCAATTCCAGAGACTGAGCAAATGTTATGCAAATTTTACCTCATTCAGTTCTGGTTTGAATGTGCCAAAATACTAAAAGCATCAGAAAAAGAGTCTGTTCAATATTTCTTTAAATTACTTTTTCTTTGTTCAAGTGGTAGACCCTAAGACAACCATGAACAAAATTTTAATAACATCAGGCAAATGAATGATTGTGGCCTACAACCACCATAAAAGTGTACAATTTTTGCTGGTCTAAAAGTAAATCAAATTCTTGTATCTGAGGACAAAATTATAGTTTATAAGGGAAAAGCCTGAATTATATTTGTTCATCTTGAGATTAATTTTATGCAACTTGCTGATATGTAAGAAATTTGTTAGCACACAAAAAATACTTTTTTCTGGTATTTCTGAGTGGAATTATGCTTTTGTTTCTTGTAAAGTTGAAATTTTTTGATACATAGAACCATTCAAGCTGTATAAAATATGTAAGGCCACAAAGTTGTAAAGACTTAGGTCAAGATGTAATTTGGCACCCAGCAAGTTATCCCATTGATTCAATGTGACTATGCAAAAATGCATAAACTTAGTCATGTGTTTAAACCTTTCCAGATTGGTGTCTGAGAGAGACGACTTTAACACAAGAGAAGGAATCTTCTTGTACAAAAACATATAAACATCAACTTAATGTAAATATCATATGTCTGGCACAAATGCAAAAAAAGATTGCCAAGAGATTCTATTTTCTCGTCTTCCAGAATGTAAAGCCCATATGGATAAGGCAGATTTCTGACAGCTCAAAAATGAACTCTAGTCACTTGGATTCTGTCGACCACCAAGACTTATATTCCACGGTCTCTTGTACAGGTTATTCACAAGTGAAATGTAAAAAGTGTCCCAGAAGTTCATGCAGGCAAAGAGTGTATTTGTAAGGCTCATCTGGATGATGGTGAACCAGAAGTGGGCTTAAAACTCTGATGAGAGCAAGATGTTTTTTCTCCTGAGTTTAGTAATACTTGCGCAGTTTTCAGATAACCTCACACTTTTCATTCTCCCTACCAATAGTAAGTCATATAGATAAGGCTGTACACAGGGAGAAAAAAAGGAGACCAATGTACACTTTTTTTAAGATTGTGCTATTTGTTGCTGAAAAATAAAATCAATTCTAATTTTAAGCAAATACTCAAATCTACAAGCTGGTTCACCCACTCCTGACTCATATGAAAAAAATGGTATTTCTTCCATGGGTGTTAAAAACTGACAGAGAGAATAATAACAATTACAATAACAGCAACACTAAATGATCATCATAAAAAAATACATCTTGAATCAAAGTATTTCTCTAAACAGTATTTTTGTTTTGACATATCTTGCTTAGTACTGATATTCTTAGTTAGGATTGTTAATTCTTGGTCTTAGTGACTATAAATTATATTGCATTAATTTTTAAAATTTTATATTTATCATTCATTTGGAATAAAATGACGTTTGCTTTCTCTGAGAAATGGTGCATTAGAAGTCATACATTATTTTGCCTCTAACGAAAGTTACTACCATTTTCAAATATTCATTTCTTCTTAAATGGCTATATTTGTGAATCAATCAAAAATGTTAAAAAAATATCACTCTAAAATGCTCATCAGAATAAGGTGTTTCAAAGTTTTGAACACTATTTCAAAGATAGCTTTGTCTACATATACTTCTTGTTGGAGGAGGGATGCAGTCAAAACCTAGGTAATGTTATGCATGTCAGCAATGTAACTGTTGCATAATACTCTTTAACAGAAATACTATTTACTTTAATATTCTTTACTTTATACTCTTTTACATAGAACCTATTAAAACAAATGCTTGAACTACATCATAAAGCTACGTTCTGCAAATAGTCAGGAAAATATTCCAATTTGTCTTTTGTAATGTCAAACTTCAATAACACTTTTTCTCTTTTCATCTTATTTTGCATTCTGCATACTAGTCCCGCTCACTAAAAAATAGTTGCATGAAACACAAAAGGGCAAATAAAAATCAAAAAAATTCTACTAAATTAATTTCTCTTAGCTCAGGATTTAGATCACCAGCTCAAAAAGACACATTATCCCAGCCAAAAGTGTCTCTATAGTGATACAGGCACTTAAGGTCAGTCTCTAATGAGACCTTCAGACTTGAGACCTCTTAATACTTTATAGAAACGATGAACAAAGTACAAAAGAATCAAAAGAAAGAGAACAGGGTCCTATTGTGCCACTTTTAAAGAAGTGGCATTTTCACGAATTCAACATCTATGCAGGTGTGGTATACTCCCAAAAGAGAGACATTCTGTTTCCACTATAGCAACCCAGAACCCCTAAAGGGTGATGAATTCCTAACAAGCACAGTGTAAACTAATAAAGATAGGTATAATTAGCTGTATCTGCCATTAGAATTAAAGTACTATTTTATATCACAAAGTTGTACTGTCAACAGACAGTACGTATGGTTGCTGCCTTTCAAGGAACCCTAGTACCTCAAAGTCAGAGTGCTGCAAAGCTTCATTTTTATCTCAAAGGATAAGAAAAAGCAAGACATGCAGAAAAAACAGAATCTTCCAGTTCTTGACACAAATCAGTGCTTTCTGTGTGTAGGTGGTTGATTAAAAGCACTAAAATTTGAAAATTTTCAATCTGTTTTCTTTAATGCATATTCTCTTCAGGGAATAGTATTAGTTAATAAAAACAGAATCTCAGTACTTTTTGTAACTTTTGCCTCCTTATGTTTTTCATCAGTCAGGCAACAATACTATAAATAAACCATGTTTTATTATTATGTCTTTGTTATAGCTTATTCGGATAGCAAAGAGAGAAACTGATCTTTAAATAAGATGCAAATGTTCACAGAGGATAATTATCCTACCTGAAACTGTTTGACAATTCTTTAAACTGACTGTCATGCCAATCCTCAGATCCTATGCTGAGATGTAAATGCTATAAAACCTGGAAAAAAAAAAAGTAGAACAAAAACAGGAAAAAAAAAATCGCAGAATTCTCTTGCCCCATGCCATAGAAATGTATAGACCTGATTAACACGTAGGCCTAATGCACAGATTCAGTGTGATTTCTGGGGATTAATTCAAGTTTTGAAAACTCAGTTTAAATGCTCTCATAGATTATGTCTGTTGTCCCGGCTTTGGATGGGATAGACTTGAATTTCTTCCTAGTAGCTTGTGTAGTGCTGTGGTTTGGGTTTAGGATGAGAATAATGATAACAGCCTGATGTTTTTGCTGCTGCCGAGCAGTGCTTACACTATGTCAAGGACTTCTCAGCTTCTCATACTGCCGTGCCAGCGAGGAGGCTGGGGGTGCACAAGAAGCTGGGAGGGGACACAGCCGGGACAACTGACCCCAACTGGCCAAAGGGATATTCCATACCATATGACATCATGCTCAGCATATACAGCTGGGGGGATTTGTCTGGGGGGTCACAACCGCTGCTCGGGGACTGGCTGGGCATCAGTCAGCAGGCGGTGAGCAACTGCATTGCGCATCACTTTTTTTGTATATTCTTTTATCATTATTATTGTTTTCTCTCCCTTTTCTGTCCTATGGATCTGCCTATCACAACCCACGAGTTTTACTTATTTCCTGTTCTCTCCCCCATCCCACTGCGGGGTGAGGGGGGTGAGCAAACGGCTGCTTGGTGGTCAGCTGCCTGCTGCGTTAAACCGCAACTGATGTGTTCTGCATTGCCGAGGGCTGGACCTCTGAGGAGGAAAATCAAGTCCCACGGGACATTTGGAAAATTTCAACAATTGTCAAATGAGAAAAGCAGAGAATATTTAAGATGAGGCAGACTGTATTTCTATTTTGTTTTGTTATTAATAAATGTTCAGTACAATGACTTACATTATAGCTAATGCAAGTAACATTTTCTTTCTCTGCTATGACAAACATCAGGGAGAAATAGTCAGTGTGTTTCGATTGTTTGTTTGATTGTCCACTTCCATCTGTCCATTACATCTGAACTCTAGCAACAGTTTTCAAATTTTAAAACATATGTATACATTTCATGAATTCACAAGAATATTTTTTAAAAGTTGGAAGAAACTCCATTGTCTGGGTTATTGACTCTTGTTGTCTGTAATCACAGGCAATCACAATTTGTAATCCCCTAATATACATATTCTAGCTCCATCTTGAAAGCAGTTATATTCCTTGCCTCCACTGTTCCTGGGGGACAGTTGTTACAAGACCTCATTGCTCTGATGTTTAGTAACATCTTTCCCATTTCCATCCCAAAATTATCCATATACTAATTTTCACTTGTTCCAGCATCGTCCTTTAGTTTAAATAGCACATTGGATTTGTGGATATAAATTATATTCCCTCTAAGTCTACCACTTCAGATCACATAGACATTTTTCTCCCTGAATGACACTTCTTCATCATACCGGTAAAACCAGTTTTGTGACATGAGCAATTTTCGCTAGAAAACTTCTACCCACTGCGTTCAGGTGAATAACTGAAACATTTAACATGATTAATCCCAAATTAGTCCTTCAAGAGCTCAACCAAACTTCCCTTCTAGCATGATACTTTGGAGTCTGCTCTTTGGCAAATCAGAACATAATGTACTAATTTTTTATTATTTCTCATTTTCCTTGGCTTAATTAATGGTTTTAATTTACTTATTAAAGTTTTTTTTTTCTGCAGTTTTACATGAGAAATGACTGATTAAATTGGAAAAGATGACTATTACTGTAAAATACATTCCCTTCAAATCACTTTTCCAGAAACAAATAGGAGGACCACACCAAGAAACAAAGACTATTTAGGGTTTATATTCAGCTCTGACCAGAAGCAGAAGTGTTAGAAATCTTAAAAGCAACCATCCTCCTACAAGACTTCCAGCCCAACTGTGCAGGCTCCAGAGGATCAGATAAACATCTGAACTTTTAGACACTTGTCCATAGCTTACGCAAATTCCAAGTCTTTTGGGGTCACCCATCATTACGAATTTCCTTATTTTTCTGTTTGCCAGACCCTTTTAACCCCAAATTTTCAGAGGTTTGTAGAATTTAACTGCTCAACTCCCCAAAAATCCAGAGGTTGGGTGATTAAATTCCACTTAGCTCTGAAAAGTTAGAGTTCACTATTACTTAATGTATAACTGTCTAAAAAATGTCACTAACATACACAACTCATACAACTGTGGAAACTCTAATATCCCCTTAAGGTGAAGCTGCTCTAGTCTTGCTATGTGTATGTATGTGTCATTTATTTCCTTGTTTATGAGTGCATATTTAAAAAAAAAACAATAAACCAACCCCAAAAACCCCTTCAGTGTGTTAAAATTCATGACTACTAGAAAGTACTAGTTGTCTCAAATATAAATATTTGCCAAATTCTTTCATTTTCCTTAACATGATGTGTTCTTTAAGAACACAAAATTAAAAATTGTCTATACTTATACATATTTTTGTGTTTCATTGCTTTACTATCCTTAGAGACTCATAACCAGTTATGTCTTATTTATGAGTATTTTTCATGTTTTAAAAGTTTGTGTTCACTTTTCAAATTTATGGCCATCTGTGTCTATATATAGTTAAAGAATAGCTAATGAGGCACCCATTAAAAATAATTTTGCATCTGACTGCCTGAAATGAGGAATCCTAATAAGGATTCTGATCCTAAAATCCTGATAAACTGTCTAGCTTCCTTCATTTCCAGTACCCACTTTCTACCATCTTGTTTAACACTAAAGAACACGTAAAACATAAACAGGCTATTGTTTGATATTTAAACATTATATGTATCTTCCAAACTGAGTGACGAGATGATCACTCTGCTGACCTCTTCCATAGATTTCAGAAATGAGCAAGAGCAATTCAGAGCTGCTCTGCTAATATTTTGAATTCATGTTTATTGCACTATCGCTTGTTGTGCGGACACATCTATTTCTATTTTCTGTTCGGTTGCCTTAAACTAGAAATACTTGTGCATATAGTGATGGCGTATAATGGTCTCAATAATTGCAACCCGTATAAATTTCTTACAAATGGTATAAGCTTCTTTTAGATATCTCTGTTAGCAGTCTGAATTTATTCAGCCTTAAGGAGAGTTAGCAAGAGTGGTGCATTTGTCAAAAGGAGGGTATAATAGTACTGACACACGATAAATAGGAAATCAGTACAGAAGACCACTGTGGTCACAAAGCTGCAGAGGGTTGCACTTTTTCTGGGCTTGGTGTGCTAGGATTAGTGCCTTCAAAATCAATGTGAATAATAAATGCAATGCCTCACTGTGCGTGCGTTTGAGCATGGATATAAATTATTGCAGGCTTGTGTCAACGAAAAGGAAACCTTCTTAAAGTTTCAGGTTTCTTTAGAGATAACTTCAGAAGCTGAAGACAGACTAAACACTGAAAACACACAATAAGTCTGAAGCACTTTTCCAGTAATTTGGAAGGTTCTGCTTGTAAATGCAAAATCCAATGTAAAAAAGAGATTAGTAAAAAATTCTCACAAATGTTTTCACCTAAAAAAAAAAAATTAATTACAGAAAGTTCTATAAAGTCTGGCATTTGGATACATGGAGAAATTCAGATATTAAATGACTGTTAAAATTGTTTTGACTAGACCTGCTGAGATCAGGATGCCAAGATTCCTAAATGGCTGGACCATGCTTAAAGAATGGCAACGAAGCTGGTGAAGGGTCTAGAGCACAAGTCTTATGAGGAGCAGCTGAGGGAACTGGGGTTGTTTAGCCTGGAGAAAAGGAGGCTGAGGGGAGACCTTATCACTCCCTACAACTACCTGAAAGGAGGTTGCAGCAAGGTGGGAGTCAGTCTCTTTTCCCAAGTAACAAGCGATAGGACAAAAGGAAATGGTCTCAAGTTACACAAGGGGAGGTTTAGATTGAATATTGGGAAAAATTTCTTCACGGAAAGGTTTATTAAGCAAAGGAACAGGCTACCCAGGGGAGTGGTTGAGTCACCATCCCTGGAGGTATTTAAAAGATGTGTAGATGTGGTGCTGAGGGACATCGTTTAGTGGTATACTTGGCAGTGTAAGGTTTATGGTTGGACTCGATGATCTTAAAAGTCTTTTCCAACCTAAATGATTCTATGATTCTGTGACTCCTAAAAGTGTCTTTGGTCTTTTTGAAAATGACTTTCCTGCTCATGTGTTTCAACATGTAAAATGAGAAGAAATTAACCACTAAGGTCCAACACTCTCCAAAAAAACTCAGAGGAAAAAACTCAAGAGTCCCAAACTGATGCAAACAGCACTTTTATACTCAATGTCTCCATAGTAGTTACCATAAAGTTATTTCAGAATAAAGCACATCCTTTGAAGAGGGTTTTATACGTTTGAAAGAAGCAACAGATTTAATAGTCATTCTAGCTCTATTCCCACAACAATTTCAGTATGACAGTGACAATATTGTACTTTTCTTCAGTGAGAACAACGTGTTACTTTCACGTCAAAGTTTAGTTGCCTTTTCAACTTACAGCAACTGACAAAATGTTAGTTTGACATTGAAGTACAGCATTTTTCTTAATTTGATGGCAAAACATTGGTCTGACATTGAAATGTGGTATTTGTCCTAATATGACTATTTTTCATTTTATAGTACATTTGTTTGCCAAATTGTTATTCCTATTGGCAAATTAAAAACACAAAATAGCCCTTAGCCTTTCATTTTGTTTGAATTCCCCAAACTCCATTAAAAGGCAATATTGACATCCTTAACACATTACAACAAAACTTTGTGTCATGGCAACAAAAAGCAATACATTTGTTTTGTGTTTGAAATTTGCTATGGCCATTTCTGCAACGGTATCTAGTTAAGTTTTTGGCTCTTTCTTTTTGAATACCCTTTCTAGGTTTCAGCCGTCTTGCTGGAGTTAACCACAATCTCTGTGCTGAGGTTAGCAAGGCATAAAAATTAGATTGGTTCTAAATGGATGTTTAAATTGGATAATGTGCAAAACCTCTGTCTGAGACAGCAGAATGATAAATGAGTGCGCTTTAGAGTGGGAAGCCCTCCAGGTTATATACCTCCTCAAATCCCCCTGAAGACTGAGAGCACATCATAGACATTAGTGTAGTTGTATGTACCAATAGTCATCAATTTTTGACAAAAAGGTTAATGAAATAAACATTCAGAAGGAAAGACAGAACATCAAATACTTCCAACATAGTTAAAGCATTGACCGATCTGTTCAGAAGTGAATTTGAAAGGACGGAAAATAATTTTCTGAGACACTGATATAGAGGGGAATTGAAATGATGTGATTGATTAATCAGGATTTTTATTGTTAAAACATTCACCAAAGTACGACATATATGACTGTGAATGTACTTAAGATTTTGATGCCCCAAAGCATTATCCACTTCTGTTAAAGTGGTGAAAATTTTTCCACTGAAATAAATAGGAGCCACTCTCTCTGTTCTGGGGCTGGTAGAAGGGCAGCGTCAGGAAGAAAATGACCTTTGCTGTAGTTGTAGCACTTGTGTAATATACTGCAGTTATCTTTGTACTGAAATCACTATCAATTCCAAAAATTGAATCACAGAATGAACAAAAGAATCAGTAAAGATAATGTTTAGCTGCAGTGTAGAAAACAAAAAATCAGCTCCCATTGCCTTTCCTCATGTTGAGTCATACTTCACCACTCCAAGAGGAACCCCACTGATTTCAGTGAGATTGTTTCTACTGAAGAACTGCTGGGGTGGAAATGCATCGGAATCTGCTCATAATGTGTGAATGGTCTATATCACAGAGCTTCCATAATCTCTATATAAGCACACTGTAAATAGTTTATACACGCTAAGGTGAAACAACCATAGTGCAGTATGCAGGTCCAACTTGGAGTGCTTGCTGTCTTGGTGAAGAGTGGTGGGATTGTCCTGCAGCAAACACTGGGAGTTGAAAGAAAGGTCAACAACAGCTATAAAATAAAGTTCTACCATATGGTATGTTATCGTTTTCATATGCTGTGAAGCATGGACAGGCAACAGAGTGAGTTCCAGCGCAAACGTGAACCTTCTAAAACTAAGCTGAGCCCAAATCTTGTCAGTCATTAAAAACTGAGCCAGCTATTATAAATTTCATTTTATTCTCTTTTCAGGTATCTAGCTCCTATTTTTCAGACAGGAATTGTTACAATTGTGTGAAGAGAAGGGTTTTATCACATTATTGGTTCAAATAAAATTTTACGAGGTATCTAGTCCTAGATACCAAACTCCCCTGTATTAGCAGTACTCAAGATACTCAGAACACTAACTTCTACTTCTTCAAATCAAGTTTAAGCTTTGCATCATGATCCGTATAATCCTGCACAACTCCATTCCAAGCGACACTTCTCATATGTGTAACAGAATCCAGCCTAGAAGCACAGAATCACAGAATGGTTGAGCTTGGAAGTGACCTCTGGAGGTCATCTGGTCCAGCAGGGGCAAGCAGGGACACCTAGACACAGTTGCCCAGGATCATGTCCAGGTGGCTTTTGAATATCTCCAAGGAGGGAGACTCCACAGCCTCTCTGGGCAACCTGTGTCAGTGCTCAGTGACCCTCACAATAAAAATGTTTCCTGATGTTCAGAGGGAACCTCCTGTGTTTCAGTTGTGTCCATTGCCTCATGTCCTGTCGCTGGGCACCACTAAAAAGAGCCTGGCTTCATCCTCTTTACACCCTCCCTTCAGGTATTTACACACACCTATGGGATCTGCCCTGAGCCTTCTCTTCTCCAGGCAGAACAGTTTGAGCTCTCTCTGCCTTTCCTTATAGGAGAAAAGCTCCAGTCCCTTAATCATCCTTGTGGCACTTTTCTGGGCTCTCTCCAGTGACTTCATGACTTTCTTGTACTGAGGACCCCAGAACTGGATGCACTGCTCCATATGTGGCCTCAGCAATGCTGAAGGGAAGGATCGCCTCCCTCAACCTGCTGGCAACACTTCTCCTTATGCAGTCCAGGATACCTTTAGCCTTCTTTGCTGCAATGGCACACTGCTGGCTCATGTTTAACTTGGTGTCCACCTAGTCATAGAATCATAGAATCATAGAATCATAGGGTTGGAAGGGACCTCTGGAGATCATCTAGTCCAACCCCCCTGCCAGAGCAGGGTCACCTTAGAGCAGGTTGCACAGGAACGCGTCCAGGCGGGTTTTGAATGTCTCCAGAGATGGAGACTCAACCACCTCTCTGGGCAGCTTGTTCCAGTGCTCTGCCACCCTCAAAGTAAAGAAGTTCCTCCTCGTGTTTAGGTGGAACTTCCTGTGTTCAAGTTTGTGCCCATTACCTCTTGTCCTGTCACTGGGCACCACTGAAAAGAGCCTGGCCCCATCCTCCTGACACCCACCCTTTAAGTATTTGTAAGCATTAATAAGGTCACCCCTCAGCCGTCTTTTTTCCAGACTAATTAGACCCAATTCCCTCAGCCTTTCCTCATAAGAGAGGTGTTCCAGTCCCCTAATCATCTTGGTAGCCCTAAGGTCCTTTTCTGCCAAGCTGCTTTTCAGGCAGTTGGCCCCCAAAGATGCAGTTGCTAAAAATTATTTTTCTTTCCCACTTGAAGAATCCAGAAACGCAAACAAGTTTGCCAGTTGTCACATAAATATTGTTGTCTTTCAGTGAATTATTAGAAAATCTGAAAGGTTCAAGTGTATGAGACTCCAGGTTTACACCATGGTAGTTTGGAGCTCTATGGGCAAACGACAGCCATTGGAAGGAGATGCCTAATTAGCCACTTACTCAATATATGTGCACATTTGAAGGATATCTCAGGAAGTTATTTTAGCAATCCACCTTAAAATCCTCAGGGCAACCTAATAATGGTGGGCAGAAGTCATTAATGTTTGTATATTTGGATGGAGAAGAACCATATCTTTTCATAAATCTGCAAAGATTGCACAGGGCAGCTATGAAGGACAGCCAGATTTAGCCAGGGATGATTCAGCCCTGTGGAAGTGAAAGTAGCAAGGGCAAGACATCCAGGCAGACCGCAGGGAAATAGCTGGGAATTAAAGAATACGGAAAATCTTATTCCTCACAAGAGCTCCTTTGTGCAGTTCAGCTTAGTCCACTTTGGGAAGGAGCTTGTTTAGGCTTGTCCACATGGAGACTTCACATTATTTTGCAACAGCTTCCCTTGGCAACAGTTCAGATCAATTCAAGCGGCCTGTATTGATATGACAGACAATGCAAGCACTGTCAAAAGTGAGAGAGAAAGGGATCCTTATAGGGACCTGTCTGAAACAGCAACAGTCCGTTGCTTTCTAAAGAGTTTTCTTTTACTCACTTCAGTGGCTGTAAGCTTACCACAAAAGAAATTCCTCTCTGTTTCTCAGAAAGGTCAAAACAAATGAGCAGATGACTGAAGATAAAGTAAGAACAGATCTGATTCTAGTGTCCTCACCCAGCTGAACTGAAAAAGACTTATGCTGCTTTTCAGACTATCTCCTCTCTCTGGTTCTAGTTGGGATTAGAAGCAGAAGAGCCAGAGAAACAAAGACAGATTTTTTCTGGCTTAATCAAAAGTCACAGAGGATTAACTGTAGTTGCAAGGTTACCAATGTGATTTCTCAAAATGGAGCAGGCCAAACAAGCTTTCAACAAATATTCAAAAATTTGGAAGTTCATGTAAATAATTTTCCATAACAGTTTAAAGTCCTCCGTATCTCAAATCCATGACGGAATTTTAAATTCTTCCTGGAAATGGAGCAGAAGAATTAACCAAAGAACATATTATTCCTTTTCCCAGTGTTGACCTATCCAGGGGTCACTGCTAGCCAATTACAAGTTGCCTGTGCTAACATTAATATTTTTCTATTTCTACTAAAATCTCCATAATTCAGTAGACAACTTCCATGTCAAAACTCTGATTTTAATACTGAAATTGACCCAGGGAAGTTGTGTTGACTTGAAAATTGCCAGATGAAGACAAAATGAAAATAATAAAAAGAAAAAATAATAAAAATTATGTCAGCTTTCATTGTCACAAATGAAACTAGATCTTGTTTTTTGGTGCTTTACACAGAAATTCACTGTTACTCTGCCTTCTATGGTGCAGAACTACAAGGGTATGTAGAGACAGAAAGATTTTTCATACTATGGAGGCAGACCTTCACTGGTATTAAATGTGATGTTATACACAGTGGAATGGCATCAGTTCTAGGAGCTGAGACTTAGCCTCATGTTTTTAGCATTTTTTCTCCTCTTCCTGGTCACTGACAGCTATGAAAACATTTTCCTAATGCAAATATTCTGTCACTAGGCCCCTGCTGCATGAATCAGCCTGGTTTTCCTTTGGGAGCTCATTAGACAGCCTCGCTCCTTTGTCCAAATACACTGCAGCTTTCACATACAGCCCCTTGCATTTTGCAGTTGCATTATACAAGCAGAGTACAAATGTATTGTTGAGTTGTGTATGAATTTCCAATCCCTGCTTTAACAGTGTCTTAGTCTGCTGCTAGTTTTGAAAAATTAAAGCCACCAAAACTCAATGCAATACTGGATGTGGATCCGTGGAGAGACTGCTGAGAAGAGAGACCATTCAGTTTTGCATAGACAAGTCTCTGCGCTGCTTCCATGCTCACCACCTGAGTGCAGTGATTTATGGGACGTTGTTCTCTTCCACATTCCCACCCCAGTCACAGGAGGAACTGTCAGCTGCAAAGCTCGGTTTCCTCTGACAGTGCAGCACCATTCCTCTAACAGTAATTCATCTCTCCTACAGCAGAAATGTGTTAGCCTTTCTCAAATGCAAAAAATATGCTAAGGCCATTTATCAGCTACACAATAATAAACAGACCAATTATTTCAAAGTATGGAGAATCAGTTTTATCACACTATAACAAACTTATCTGTGAGCAAAAATCAAAACTATATTTCATTAGAAACTTTCAAACATTCCCAAATAGAAATCCCAATATGTTCAGAATTTTATCATAACTAAAACTCAATCTAAGTTACATGTGCATAATTATTCTCAAGAAACAGAAATTGTAAAAAATATAAAATCCTTACTGTGAACTGAAAACAACTTAAAGTGACATCTCTTTATTAAATTGTTTCTTAAAAGAAAATATTGTAACACTGAAATTACTATAAGAAATTTCATACACAAAGACTGTTTTTTTGAAGGTAATAGACCAGCTTGCAGTTCACAGTATTCTAAGTCTTCCTATATAGACAGTAAGCATCCATTTCCAGCAGACCATTACATCTCCTTTAAACTTCCATTCAGGAAAAATAAATAATAAAATGATTCAAAGCAGAAACAAGCAGCAGATTCTAAAAAGACAACAAGATTAACATAGAATATGTCATCAGCTTTACACAACTGGACAGATATTTAGGATGTTTGGGACATAACAGCCTACAAGAATTATGGATGATGGTAAATATTTAGAAAATATTAACAGTAAGTGAACTCAACAAGTGTGAGGTCAGAAACGTTTGAAGTGAGATGACTGATAACTTCATTTTATATGAATTTGAAAATTTTTTTGGAAGGTTATATGCTCAATCAAAAAGTTTGTTTTACAACTTCTGAATGTCTCCTGTGTTGGAGACAGTTACATATCATCTTCAGAAACTGAAAGATTTGTGGGCTTGCCCTTGCTGTACAGCTAAGAAAATTAAGCTTCTAAAGGGACTCAGATAAATTTATCATATCATGTCACTTTCATTGTTCTAAGTAAAGTTGAAAAGCAGAATGATATTCAAAAATACAAAGGAAGAAATGGTGAAAAAGATGAACCTGGAAAGAGCATACCTATTTGAAATACCACTTGAAAGCAAATTTCATTTTCAAGAATGAAATGCCAATCAGTAGGTAAGCATTTAAATTTTTGCACTTGAACTTTTAAACAAGATAGAAATGAAAAAAAAACGAAACACTTTCTTGCATTTCAGAGAGTGGTATCGCAGAGATGTGCACTGGTTTGAGTTTTTAAAATTTCAATTTCATACTTTTCGGTGTTTTCTTGCATATAAGACAATATCAATAGTCTTTTTTATTACATAGTTATATTGTAAATTACTATTAAAAAGAGAAGATATTCAAATTTACCTATTTCCACACCATGACTTGGACAAACTCACAGATACCTGTAGCATTCTCAGTAGGTGTTTGCATGAGCTGATCTTGCAAACTTCCAATAAAAGATTCCACAGTGTTTCATCTTATATCTCCTTTGCTAGAATTTAATATCTATGTCTATTTGTCCAGCTCTTGTGACCAAGGAGAACAAATCGATCGCTGGTCTTTTTACAGTCTTTTGTCTACTGGAAGACTCTCCTGCCCCCCTCCCTCAATCTTTTGTTTCCTAGATTAAACAAACTCAACTCTTCCAACCTTTTCTAGAAGTTCATGATTTCAAAATCTCTTTTCATGCTTGTTTCTCCCTTCTCAATTCATTCCTGTTGATCTGTATCTTCCTAGAAAATGGCATGCAGTTGGGCACAGCCATACAGGTGTAACCTTACATTTCCTGAAAAAAACTTACTAGTTACTTCCTGGGTGAAAGACACAGCCTTCATCCTGGAATGAGACTTGTTCAGTTCTTTTTGCAGCCTCATAAAATCATGTTATGTTTAGTTTGTCATACAATTTCTGCCATAAGAAATAATGTGTTACCTATCATGCTTTTTCTTCACAAAAACTTTGCACTTTTTTTACTGTATTTTACTTTGTTGATTTCAGACTGTCTCTTCAACTCTTAACAACCATTTTGAATGGCTATAAGGAATTACATTATGTTTAGGTCTTGTCATTAGTTTGAATTTAGTGTTAACCTTCCATAAAAAAGATTAATTAGCCCATGAAAAACCATTAGCGTCTCCTACAATAAATAGTGCCTTTTATTTCTACCCAGGGGAGTTTAAAAAAGCTATGTTCTCTCTCTTCTTCAAAGTAATAATTGATGACATCAATGAGGTAATAAAGTCACCAAACCCCAGTCACCTTACCTACACTGTTAGCTCAAATGACTTCAAAAAAGTTAATGGTCAGAACAATTTGAATGGAATTTGGCCCCAATGGCATACTGGTCATTTTTATAACCATTAAGCAGAAATATGTTTTTGTGTAAAGATTGAACTTCATCTGTCAACTCACTTATGACCAAAACATAGAAGAACCTCAGGAAACTCTGGTCTCTATGCTACCATTACCTGTCCTATCCTAGGAAAAGTTCAACAGACAGAAATTAAAAATTTAAACACTGAACTGAGAAGCAAGATAAAGTATTTTTATAGATTGGATTCAGGCTCTTGTCTTGTGGTAACAGGATGAACATTGAAACAACTTCTTGCACATAAACACTAGGTTTCTTCAAAATACTATTTCATGGCTATAGGTGGCTATTTTGTTTCTTATATTTTTTTTAATCTGGAGCAAATACCTCCCAAAACCGCCCAAAACTCTAGAAGAGTGTCATGGTTTTGGCCAAATTGGCCAATGGCCGGTGACAGATGCTCTCCCCCTACCTCTCGCACACGGAGAGGAGGAGGAGAGATAAAGAGATTTACGAGCTTAGAAAGAACTAAACTACTTTAATGAAATATTAATAATAAAATAAAAAGGAAATAGCAAAATAGATACTGTATATACAAAACTGTATCAAGCTCCCAGGGTGACGTCACCGGCAGGCACTGGGGAAGTCCCAGATTGGACTCAGCGATGGGTGGGAACTGGGTTCCAGAGCTGCAGTCAGGAACCCATGTATCAGGATCAAAGGCAGATGAACAGACAGGGTCCTCCTTGGACTTCAGCCATTGAAGAAAAAGAGCTGACCCTTTGATCCCTCAACTTTTATACTGAGCATGGGGCATACGGGATGGAATACCCCTGTTGGTCAATTTTGGGTCACCTGTCCTGTCCGCTCCTCCCTGCAGGTGGGACCCCTCCACTCTTTTCTGATTCTGACTCTCCAACAGGGCAAATAACGAAATTAGATGCCCTTGGTTGTTATAACGATTAAGTATAAGCAAGAGCCTCTCTGCGCACCATTCCTCGACACTAATTTTAAACATTGGTCTTATCACTCTGAGAATGATCCATTTTTGGCACACCATGCTCTTAATTTCAGAGAGTTAGAAGAGGCCTAGCTAAGAAGTAAAATTGCTGAAATGAAAGTTGGTTCAGTTTTACCTCAAACCGGGACAAACAGTTTTCTTTTCTTGATCAAGAAAGGTTTTGAACTTCTCAACGCTGCATTCCTGGGATAGCTATCCTAGGGTACCCACTTATTTAGTTGGCTCCTTTAAAGGGAGGGAAATTCACATGACATGGAGGGAGGAGGACATTGTTAAGTAATACGGCTGAATGTTTTGTTTGTCTGGTCTCTTGATCAAATTCCCTTAATTGCATTACGCAATCCCATTGTGCCTTAAATGCTACACATCTGGAATGCAGCATAAAGGGTTTATTGGATTGATACCCCTTATTTCTTTAAAATCAAGTACTGTAGGAAATCTCATTTTTTGTTTGAACTGGTCTGAAAAGAACTCAGAGTAGGCAACGATGAGGGGATTTGTTGTTACAAGAATGTTATGTGTAGTAATTAAAATACCCCATTTGTCTCACTGCGAGTGACTGACAGGAGTATAGCATCACTTTGATTATTTACAGACCCACCATTTCAGAACAATTTACTCAAGTAAAAAAGACTTGGCAGCCTTGTATCCCCTGGAAACCTACATAAGTAGATTTGGATCACAGTTTTAATAAACAGTGAGAAATAGTTTAGAGGTATTTTTCTTCTTTTCCTCTCAATGGGATCCGCAGATACAGCTAAGGGACCTGGGGTAATTCCTTATCTGATCATAGTATTAGTAATAGACAAAGTTCAGGTTTGCTTTTAACATACAATAACATGAGACAAAGTCAATATTGTTATTCAGATATGCTTCAGTTCTCCAAATAAAACTAAAGTAATTCACTATGCTTGTTGATATTTTGGCAATCAGGATCAATTATTGTGCTAGGTGATGTATGAAGACATCCCAGTGTGTCCACAATCTCATTTAGGGCAAGATAAATTTGATGTGTAAAATACAAAAGAGGTGACAAAATTAAGAATACCGTACCAAGTAATCAAATTAACCTACTGTGTCAATTTTGTCCACTTTCTTTTGGCTATCAACTGCATGTCCTTCGTTAAGATACATCTAGCAGATGGTTTTGTATTCAGATACATCAGCATCAGTGTCAAAGCAAGCTTTTATTTTTATTTCTGTTCACCATCTGTAGCAATAATTATTTACTGATTTCTAATCAGTGATGTACAACATAGACATTTCAACATTGTATCATATATATTTCCAACAGTGACCGTGTCAGACACTTCACATTAATATTCAAAAAAACCATGAGTAAACAGAAGTGAGTCTAATAGTAGAAGCAGCCATAATCCCTGAGGCGTCATGTTTATTACTTATCCTGAAACTGTTGTTTCAAATCCATTAAATCCTTCTAATACAAGCATCCAATTTCCTTTCTCTTTCCTTTTCCTGTGAGGGTGCTAGGAGGATCCTATATCAAAAAGCTTTGCAATGTGCTATGTAGAAAGGTATTATCTTTCATACATTTTAGATTTCTTAACACTCAAGTTTCTTTATATGTCTCACATTTTTAAGAGCTAGGAGAACAGAAGCTACAAACATGTAGTTTCTGTTTCATTGTTTCGATTCTTTTATCTAGTGCCATGACAGGCTGTCTTCTATGATAAGCAAAATAGCCTTTGAATTTCTCTTGATATAAACATTTTTATAGCCATAGGTTTGGTAATTTCATCATGTGATTCTGGTTCACTCTGTGTTCTGCATTTTTCTTTTTTCTCTTTTAAGTCAGGGTGGCCAATTTCACATAAAGTATTCCAGACAAACATATCAATGAATTGTGTAATGGTAATAACATTTTAAAGTAAAATTTCCCAATACTTGTAAACCCTAGTGACTTACGTTATCCTTCGTCTGATTCCTGTCTATCTCTCTTGAACATGGGTCCTCACTAACATATCTGAAGTGATAGCCAGATCCCTAAACTGAGCTGGTGCTGTTAATTTTAGACTCTTCTAAAGTACTTCAGTTTTTCCCTATAGTATTGTTTTATATTTATGAGCATTGAAATCCAACTGCAATAGCACTGACTTCATTTACTCCACCTCGTTATGTATCTCCGAAAATTTTCACAATCCTCTGAGTGATTACCAAAATCCTTCTCATCTAGAGTTGTATTTCTATCTACCAAGTATTTTCTACTTTCATTTATCCCAATAACTGCTCACCTTCCCCATAAAATCAATGACAGTAATGCAGAAATTAGTGAACTTCTAAAAGACTTTAATACTTCCTCCTTTGGGAATAAAATGCTTCTTGAAATAAGGTTTGTTTGGGGGAATAGGAGGAAAGAGAAAATGATGGTAAGAAGCCTGGAAACAAAATTATCTTGTGAGTTTACATATATTGGAGAAGGTGTCTAGCAAAGGAAAGCTGTTAACCATTTCCTAAGGACAGAGACTTGACAACCACTTCATGTCTTAAGAGCCTTATTTTAGCATTGGCGTCTTTGGTAAATAATTCTTGTCCCCAACTTTAACTTGGTATTTTCTGGGTGGTTGTAGAATTTGCTAAGCCAGATCCTGTTCTGTCTCGTAATTGCCTTCAAGATCCTCCAGATCAGAAAGGAGTCCTTAAACTAGAAGAGAAAATCACCTACCATGGTGGACTTCTGCAAAAAATTTTATTTTTTACCAGCTGGAACCTGCTCATGACAGTCACATTCAGTTTCTAAACACACATTCAAAGTAGACTTTATGAGAGTCAGGAAAAACTGCAGACTACTGCAATAAAATTCTCATCAGAGAGAAGGGAATTAATTTTCCCAGCCAGCTGGAGAGGAAAAAAGGCATTTCTGGAAACTGATGCTACCTGCTCATCCAGTGTCGGCAAGGAGTCAAACAGAGCCCTGAGGCTTTGCACCGTTTTGATGAATGACAGCTGTATTTCTTCAACGGAAGGTGGAAGAAATTTTTTTGACCAGTTATTCAAAGGATTTTCCTTTTCTGGTCAATAATACTTCACTCTTTCCTGGGTTCCGTCTGACCAGTGGGGAATGCCTTTTGGCACTCTGACAGTCCAAAAGCATGGAAGTCCAGAAGTCCATCAGCTGACATTACCTTGTGATTTCCTTCCATCTACTGATTTCTGGTAAAGGCATTCAGCAATGCCAGTCATAATGTACTTCTCAGTTATATGCAATAAGGTAAATTGGCCAGCTGGTGCCCAGTCTTCTTCACAGAGCTTTTGACACATGCCACTATCAGAAGCAAAGGCTTATATGTAGCAAATGGAGGACATGGAGATTTGAGACTTTGATACTAGTTCTTAAAATAGGAAGATGTGATGGGTAGAAATGAGATCTGCTCTCTAACCTAGTGCTGTATGTGCAGGGCTGCCAGCTTTTCTTTAGGGAAGAGGAAACGTATTTTATGTGAAACATGTGAAGACAAAAAAAGATAAATTCACAACATCATTTTTACAATGCCAACATTCAAAGAAGGTATTTATTATAAGGTATGAAATCAGTATAAAACCTCCACCTGATACAACTTTTTTATTGGCAGCCTCTCTCTTTTAGGAAAATATGCCAAAATATCTCCAAATATATCAAATAATTCCACTCTAGTCTTTGGAAAAGGTGACCTGTGTTAGGCATCTTGAGTGGTTTATTAAAACAGAACAGAGATATTTTTATGTAATGTTAATGGTAAATACGTCTGCCACAATTCCAGATTAAGTCAAAAAAAGTTTAATGAAAAATAACCTACCTGTCCATATGGTCTTCATCAGAGCAATACCCTACACTGCCCAACATTAGCATTTAACTGTTTTCTGACAAACTAAATAGAAAATGTGATCTTGTAAAATGTTCTGACAGTAGAAAAACCAAGGGGTTTACAGACCTGTTGAGGCAAAAAAGTGTGAAGACCAAATGGATAATGACCTGTCAGGCAATCTATGTCTTGTTACAGAAGGAATTTCAATTCAGTCATCTCTGCTGACCAAAGTATGTCACGAGAGGACTTGAGATCTCTTAGGCTACACTTACATAGTTAAATACCTCCAGTCTACGAAATTTCTTTCTAGATTTGAAGCCAAGTAGCACAGACCACCCACATCCACATCTCCTAGCACTTGGCCTATGTCTCCTCTCAATCCTGTGCTGCTTCTGAGTAGCAAATGATGTTATGTTTTATGTGTCGTTTTTAATTCAAAGGGTCTGCAAGCAATGTTGAAGCCTACTAGAGTGGGGTTTTTTCATAGCATGATGTTGCAGGTGCATGTTACATGGCAAGGGGTGTGCTGGGATGGCAAAGCTTGTTGGAATAAGCAAGACAATATGCATAGAAGTTCAACACCTTCTGCAGTCTTGACCATGCTGCCCATGATGGATGGTCCTGGGTGCATGCTATGCACAAAACCATGCCTAGGCTTTGTCTCAGAGAAAATTAGTCGCTATTAGTGACTAGATGGTACCTAGAAGCATGATCACAATTAAGGAATACAGATGGCTAGCAGTTCATCTATCTGTCTCACTGTTAGGTATTCAGCAACATAAATCCAAGTTTTGTGAGTGATACAGGGCTTGGGAGGAATACAGAGGCACTGTCTGATCATGTAGGAATGAGATTAGGAAAGCGAAAGCCCAAATGGAGTTGAATCTGGCAAGGGATGTCAAAGACAGCCAAAACAGCTTGTAGGTGACAAAAGGAAGATTAGGGAAAATATGGACCCGCTGCTGAAGAAGACGGGAGGACCTGCTGAGACAGAACATGGAAAAGGCTGAGGTACTGAATGCCTTCTTCACCTTAATCTTTACTAGTCAGACCAGTCTTTAGGAAACCCATGTCTGAGAAACGTGAGGGAAAGTCTGGAGCAATGAAGATGTACCCATGGTGGAAGAGGATCAGGACAGGGAATACTCAAGCATATTGGACATACATAAATCCATGTGCCCTGATGGAATGCACTCACAAGTAATGAGGGAGCTGGTATATGTCATTGCGAGGTCACTCTCAATAATCTTCAAACAATCATGATTAGAAGTGCCTGAGGACTGGAGGAAAGAAAACGTCACTCCTATCATCAAGAAGGGCAAGGAGGACCCAGGGAACTACAGGCTCACACAGAAGAATGGGCTGGAAGGACAGAGACTGAGGTGGACTGGAAACTGAATGGCCAGTCCCAGAAGATGGTGATCAGTGGCACAAAGTCTATTTGGAAGACAGTAACTACTGGTGTACCCCAGTGGTAAACACTGAGTCCAGTCCTGTTTAACACCTTTATTAATGAGCAGGATGATGGGGAGAAATGTACCACCAGCAAGTTTGCTGATGACACAGAACTGGGAAAAGTGGCTGATATGCCAGGGGATGCTGCTGCCATCCAGGGACACCAAGAGGCTGGAGACATGGGCTGACAAGAATCTCATGAAGTTCAACAAGGGAAACAAAGACTATTAAGGGACTGTAGCACCTCCTGTGAGGAAAGGCAGAGAGAGCTGGAACTGTTCTGCCTGGATAAGGCTCAAGGGGGACCTCACCAATGTGTCTGAAGGGAGGATGTAAAGAGGACGGAACCAGGGTCTTTTCAGTGGTGCCCAGTGAAAGGACAAGAGGCAATGGGCACAAACTGAAACACAGGAGTTTACTTTTGAACATCAGGAAACACTTTTTTATTGTGAAGGTCACTGAGCACTGACACAGGTTGCCCAGAGAGGCTGTGTAGTCTCCCTCCTTGGAGATATTCAAAAGCCACCTGGGGATAATCTTGGGCAACTGTGTCTAGGTGTTCCTTCTTGAGCAGGGTTGTTGGACTAGATGACCTCCAGAGGTCACTTCCAACCCCAATTATTCTATGATTCTATATGACTCTGTCCTAAATCATCTACAGATCTAGACCTCAGCATGACCTGAGTAGGATGCAGAATAAGGAAGGCTTCTTCATCACAATGGTCAAA
>VYZM01015813.1:94369-122165 GCA_013398915.1 Dromas ardeola
GAGGGAAAGTCTGGAGCAATGAAGATGTACCCATGGTGGAAGAGGATCAGGACAGGGAATACTCAAGCATATTGAACATACATAAATCCATGTGCCCTGATGGAATGCACTCACAAGTAATGAGGGAGCTGGTATATGTCATTGCGAGGTCACTCTCAATAATCTTCAAACAATCATGATTAGAAGTGCCTGAGGACTGGAGGAAAGAAAACGTCACTCCTATCATCAAGAAGGGCAAGGAGGACCCAGGGAACTACAGGCTCACACAGAAGAATGGGCTGGAAGGACAGAGACTGAGGTGGACTGGAAACTGAATGGCCAGTCCCAGAAGATGGTGATCAGTGGCACAAAGTCTATTTGGAAGACAGTAACTACTGGTGTACCCCAGTGGTAAACACTGAGTCCAGTCCTGTTTAACACCTTTATTAATGAGCAGGATGATGGGGAGAAATGTACCACCAGCAAGTTTGCTGATGACACAGAACTGGGAAAAGTGGCTGATATGCCAGGGGATGCTGCTGCCATCCAGGGACACCAAGAGGCTGGAGACATGGGCTGACAAGAATCTCATGAAGTTCAACAAGGGAAACAAAGACTATTAAGGGACTGTAGCACCTCCTGTGAGGAAAGGCAGAGAGAGCTGGAACTGTTCTGCCTGGATAAGGCTCAAGGGGGACCTCACCAATGTGTCTGAAGGGAGGATGTAAAGAGGACGGAACCAGGGTCTTTTCAGTGGTGCCCAGTGAAAGGACAAGAGGCAATGGGCACAAACTGAAACACAGGAGTTTACTTTTGAACATCAGGAAACACTTTTTTATTGTGAAGGTCACTGAGCACTGACACAGGTTGCCCAGAGAGGCTGTGTAGTCTCCCTCCTTGGAGATATTCAAAAGCCACCTGGGGATAATCTTGGGCAACTGTGTCTAGGTGTTCCTTCTTGAGCAGGGTTGTTGGACTAGATGACCTCCAGAGGTCACTTCCAACCATTCTGTGATTCTGTGATTCTAGATTGGATCCCTCATTTATAGTCCAGGACTGACACCTTAATATCAGTCTTGAAAACAAGATAAACTAACAAGGATGACATAGTAACGGTTGAGTTCACTTATGGAAAAAATATCTCAACTTCACTGGTAAGTTAAAGTTTGTTTAGTTTGTTTAGCAGATTGTTGAATATTAAATGGAAGTTGAGTATACGGTAGTAGCTCAACATTGACATGAAAAGGTGTGGATGATAGCTATAAGATATGCATCTGAAGTAAACAAGCAGTGTTTGCTACACATCTCCAGCTGAAAAGAGGCAGATTTTCAAACACAGAAGGTTTAAAACATTATTTAGATAGGTCACAGGATGTCTCAATATTTTGGCCCAGTGTCTGGTACAAGGGAGTCCCCAGTCTAGTTGAGGTCAGCTTCACAGTACTAACGTAACACATTATAAATAAAGCATACAGTGTTTTTTCTAGTCCTATATATACATGACATTTTAAAGAGCATCTTTATTTATAAGGACCTAACCTGTCTCATTCACTAATTTTTAATGAAATCCTATTACTTTCCTCTTGTCATAGCTGAGTTCTGCTGCATTATATATGACTGCCTGGAGAATTGGCAGACTGTTGGGAAGAAAGTATGTTATACATTTCCCTAAAGTGTCACAACAGTTAAGATTTTAATTCAGATACTCTTTTGTGATGGCATTGATCTCTCAACCTCTCATTAGAAGTAATTTAGGAATAAAACTTCTTTTTATACACAATCGTTCTTGCCAATTAAGTTACTCTATACCCCTCCTCCAAATTTTTAGATGCTGACTTTTATTTTTTTCCTAAAAACGTCTTGTATCAGAAGACTATCTTCCTAGTCACATCTTAGAGAACTGTTAAAGAATTGGAGAACAAGGAAATCAGGAATATGAGGCTTTGGGTCAAATTATTTATTATTTTTGTTGCCACATTGATAATTGGTAATCTGTTATTTGCTAATGCAGTGATAAAACCAGCAATGCATTTTGCCTACAATGGCTAACATTTTGGCTAAGTATTAATACTGTCTTATATTAAAACACCAAGTTTTCTATGTGCTGGAAACCACAATAGCTATATTTAGGCATGGTTAATGCTAAGTCCTAACAGTAAGTGAACTGAAACTGAAGTTTTTGTTAATATTTATGTGACAATTGCAATGTCAGTTGACACCAAGGACCCAAACTGATCCCCAGATTTATAATAGTGTACTCCTGACCCAAAGTGCTGAACTCTGAAAGTCAGAGCTGTAACTGATCTGCATCTGAAAGGAAACAGTTGAACTCACTGGAGCTTGAGAGCAATGTATTGAAGCTTGTCATTAAATTTCAGTTGAAGAGCAGATATTTTACACTGCATATCACAAATCTTTCCTCAGCGAGCACCATGGAGCTATTATGATTTCTGCAAGCTAAAAACTTAGACTAAGCCTCACAAAGAATCTTCTCATTTTTTGCAGAGGAATGACAATATAGCTTCACTCTGCGGAAAATAATTTGAAAACCGGGTTTAAACAGGAACGATTTTTTTAAAAATATCAATCTTGATGTGATGTAAGCTAGAGAATGGTGTTGACTTCAATCTTAGGGGTGGTCCACAGTAATTAGCTGTAAACAGAGAAGCACATTAAATCATAGCATGAACATATAGAAGTTACGAGTGATCTTCACACTGAAGTGAGTGGAGAAGCAAGTTTGATGTGCGTTACAATGAGAGTAGGTAGCTACTTCCCTAGGAGAGACAGTTAGGGAAAGCAATGTTTTCCCATGAAAACATACTGAACCGTTAGAAGAATGACATATACTCTAGGAATGCATCTATTTCAATATCTTCCCATTGGAAATGAGAGAAACCCTGTTTTCTGACAGTTTATGGGCCTTCTCTGCAATTGCCCCAGCTCCTGCACCAGCTGGGCTGCCTGACTTTCAGGAATCATGAGCCACCTCCTTGGGAAACTGGGTGCCACAGAAATCCCAGCTCCCCAACACAGCTGGGCTTTCACAGTTCATAGCCCTTAATATGCTTCACACTGCTCCAGGAATGAGTTCCTCTGGGTTTCAGCAGTTTCTAAATCACAGCTCCCACGCATTTTGGTTTTGTACATTTTTGAATGTATCTCAAACACTACATAGAAGCTTCAAACAACATTTAAATGTTTCATTTTAATTTCTTCTTCATATTATCTCCTCTGTTGTAAGACACCTTGAATCAATGTGTAAAACTGCTCCATTATAACATCAAATAAGGCAAGAAATACTTGGAACAAGAAAGTAAGGTGCCTCACTCAATACATGTTAGAGTAGCAGCTGTTTTCTTACTGCAGCAAAATGCAACCAAGCTGCTATCCAGATATTAAAAACAGGTGTCTACCTAAATCATGCTGGGGGCTCATCTTATTTTCTAGTTCAAAGTTGCAGAATCTTCTATGAAAACTCCAAACAAAAAGAACTCTGAAGAGCAAAATAACATAAACTCTATGTCAGAAGCAGTTGTTCTTTATAATAAGACAAGTCTTTATAATAAGATGCAAAAAATTTGAAAAAAATAATGTAAATAAGTAAATAGATTTAAAATAAAAACTAACATAAAATCACAATGTGCATACATAATAATAATAACAAAATCAGAATAAAATCATTGTAACATTTTTTGAAATATTTTTTTCAAAATTATAAAAACTTGCATTCTTAAAGTGATTCTAAATTTAGTTTATGATTTTTTAAAACTAAATACTGTAATTAGTTTGAAATTGAATTCATAATGGATTCCTTTTTCCATGTAGACCTTAGTAATTTTTAGTTTTCCTTTCAAATTCAAATAGAAGCAAATGTTAAACCCTCTAGCAATGGATTTTCCTGTCTTTGTCCAATTCTGTTTGCAAGCACCAAGAAATTTTTTTTAGGCTGCACTGTGAGAAGGTAGTATTTTCTTTGGCAGTCTCTGAACCGTAACCAAGAAGATATTGTCTCTGTAGATATCAATTTAGATGCCTACTATTTCAGTCTACAGTGTATCTCAAACATATGTCTGCTACAGAGATGCCAGTTCAATATGTATCATTCCTTTGGGATTTATTGCTATTCCTTGCAAAGTACCTTCAGAAGAAGCACATGAGAAGCAGACTGAACGAGAGTGAAATGAACCAACTCTGGAAAACTGCATATGTTAACCGAAACATACAGAACTAACTGTAAAATACAAGCATATTTTACAAACTAAAGGCCTTTGCAGGAACATTGTGCATGTTAATTAAATCTTTTGGAAACTTGTCATGTAGATAATTGCGAAGACTTTTTTTATACATGAGCATTAAGCATCTGTCATGAAATTTATGTACAGCTGTACAGGTGCAGCTGTACCCAAAGAGTGCAAACTGCCAAGGTCTGACATCCCACCTGTCCTCAGGAATGTTTCCTACCCTGATTAGAAAAATACAAGCCCCATTCTTCAGCATAAGTGGAAATTTAATTTTGTTTCTTTAAAAATCTAGATAGCTGAAGATGCAGTTATGGGTCTGACGTGCATAATGGGTCTTCTAATCCAATAGTTTTATAATCTGACTGATTTCTTGGATTACAGAATTTGTTTGCTAAAAAAATGGAAATTAAATGGGAGAAAAATCAAATTAGTGTTGTTTTTATTTTAAGATTTAAAAATACCTGTATTTCATTTTAAGTTGTAAATTTTCACAAGGAAAGCCTTGTACTATTGGAAAATTGAATTTATGGAAATTTGAGGCTTGTTAACATTTATATAATTATTACACTATTTTAATTAAAAATGTAATAATAGTGCAAAAACTTCAATGGAAAAAAGTATGAAAGTGACTGGGTTGTTTTTTTTCATTAAAATAGCCTTTCGTTTGAAACACTTAGCCAGGTTTTGGTTTTTACACATCTTTGAAAGAATAGTGTATCTACTGTCCACCTTCAGATCTCATGAGCTAAAACTAAAATACAGTACAGGTGTTACATTTGAAAAATAATTTTGGTTTACAGTGGCCTGCCCTATTATTTTTTTTTAAACTGTAATCGAAATACTGGGATGCATTATTTGCCTTAGGGTGCGAGAATTTTTGGGAAACACGTTCTCAAACCTCCATACGAGAAAACTACATGCTCAGCTGTAGCATAAACACTGAAGTCTGGTGATCCTAAGACTATGGCCGGCCGAGTAAGGACCATGGTTTTGAAGGTAAGGCTGGTGAGCTGCACCAGGTCCCAACACTTTTTGTCCCTTTCTGCCAATAAAGTTGGAGTGCTGTAAGTTCGTTTTTTCTTTCCTATACAAATAAAGGTGCACACTTATCATTTATTTACCTAGTCACAGTCCTGAGAAGAGTTATTTAAACCTGGTGTCCTGAGCTACGCTGAATAAAGCCTTCCATGCATCATCTGCCCCTCTGGTGCCACAAGCCCTGCTACAAATTGTGCCGGCTCTAAGTGTTGCAGTCTAGAAACAATATCCTGTTTTCCAGAGTCCCTTAGAAAGCCTGGGAAAGAGTGATGACTCCTTTACAGAGTAGTGACACTCTTTTTCCCTGCAGTACTTATTTCCACCTCAGAAGACATTTTTCATGCTCTAAAGTATGCCTTGCCATAATTTCCTGGAAGCCAGCCACATCTAACAGGTTAAAACCTTTAAAGATTGTCCAGTCTGCAAGATTTTTTAAAGAGCAGGAATAGCTCAAGTATGATGTGGGTCCAAATGCAGAGTTTAAAACACTAGAGATATCTAAAAATAGTGCTTAACAGCAGTGGAGAAACGTTCCTGTGCTTCCTTAATCTCCAGATTCACCATGGGATAGAAGCTGCCTGTATAGATACCAGACACTGGTGATTTGTGTGCATGCAAAAATTGAATAGATATTACAACAGATCTTCGTGGGAAGAAAATACAGTTTGTGGAATTCTTTGAACAAGCCAGTAAAAGTGTAACTATCAGACTGCAGCAAATCCTCATCCACAGGGAGAAAGATCAGTGCAGATCTCCTCACAAAGCAGGGAGTGTAGAATTATGAAAATATCCTTGCTGCTGCTTTTTGCATGTTTGTAGAAGCTTTTCATACCAGGTCTAGGTTATTACCTACAGTGACACAGAGACTCCACTGCCATGATAGGAACAGGCTTTGTGGAGATGGCATCCTACTATGTCATTTTCTGTGTCTACACCTTATTTTTCTTCTACTCTACTAGGTAAAAAGCATCGTTTGTTGTTGATCATTCCTATCAGTCCGCCCCTTTTTTTTCCCCCTGAACTTACACACAGGATGCCCGACAGGTCTTGCCCGTTCCTTTCAGTTTCTCTCCAGTAGCAGGGTTCAACACTGTTTCTATACCACAGCATTTTTGGGAGGTTTTTAGTCTGCCATACTTTCCAAAACACAAAAATATGGTCATACAAATCTCTCTGTTTCCAGTGTGGGTTAAGGAGGTCCCACTGCTCCAGTCAGAGAGCAAGGGAGAAGCAAGCTCCTAACTTCAGTGCAGCAGTTGTGTGGGTCCCCCGTCAAAATGCTCGGCCACCTCAGTATTAAATTTATCTAAACATCAATCTAATTAGAAAAGTATACACTCCTGAGACCTCTCAGGACATAATTTTCATTAGCTGTTGCTTATAACTTGATTTGATGGAAAGCAACGAGCCAGATTTTCGCTAAACCATCTGTTAGATAGTAACAATGAGATATCATGACATATGGCCATTTGGTGAATATATTTCCAATATTTAGAGCTATGTAATGAGAAAGAATCCCTTGACATAAAAAAAATCTTCTTTCAAGGAGGTCCTGGGAAAGACTCCAGACACAGACAGATTCACAGATGGAGTGTCACAGTGTATCATATATTTATTTCAGCAAGACAGTTAAACTTTAAGAAATAAAACACAACAACCATTTGAAGTAACATTTGCTAAATTCCAGCGATCTCATTGCTCTCTATCTGAAAACAGGTTAATCATGTCCATGCATTTCATCCAACCATTACCTATCTCTATTATAGGAGAGAAGCAGTAGACAGAAACAATAAACACTGCCAATTGCAGGTTTAACTTGTGCTATATATCTTCCTCACTTCGTGCCAGGTTCCAAGCCCCATTCATTCATACCTCTAAGAGTATATGCACAAACACAAGCTGAAAATAAATAACACGTATCTCACACAAAGAAGAAACCCATATTTTAATTCTTGTTCAAATATCACTAACACAGTAGCACTAAAATACATAGATCATTATGTTCTAATAGATAAGAAGCACCTCAGCATTTAGCACTTAAATCTTCATCTGCAGCTTTAAACATTGCAAAAGAAAAAAATTCTTCATGCATCTCATATGTTTGTCAGATAATTCTAAATATCTGCAAGGAGTACCATTAAATCCTTCAGAAGCTGTGCAGTAATGCATAATTCATCTCTGTTTGTAAAACAAAATAAAATGAATCAGCCTCCTATTTCAGAGGAGACCCCCCCATATATTTTCACATGGTCTTTAATAGCCACTAAAACCTATTTCTTATCCTACTGAGTATTGCTGAGGCAGCTGTAGAGAGATAGTGAAAGGCTGTTTGTAGAAACAACAGATTATTTTTCTTTCTCTGGGTAAGTTAATATTTTAATTCTTTTAGCCCTCAAAGTTATTTTTGGCCGAACCAATAGAACCAGTCAGTGTGACAAAGTCTGATCCCACAGACCCCTGTTGTTGTAAAGGAGAGCCCCAGCTTTCATTTTCTGCAAAAAGAAGATCTAAAAAAAAAAAGTTCCCTAAAAAACCTCATCCCCACAAAGCTATCCCCATTGCTATCCAGATGTTGAATTTTCTACACACCTCAAAGCCATTCTTTGCATGAATAACTAAGAAATTCTAATCACCGTAAGATAATGAAAATGGGGCACTAATTTCTCATTATCCACTGATTAATCACGTGCACATGTCTCTCCAGCTCACAGCTGCACTGCTGGGGTCTGGGGAGAAGCATACCTGTAAGCTCCTTGAAAATGAGGAAAAAGCCATTGGAGGGGACATACCTTAATCACAGTAAATCAAAACAGAGTATGCGCAGTTTGCTAGCAGAACATCAGTCATCAGAAGTAAATTGCTGTATTTTGGGTGACAGCCAGAGTCTGTAATTTTTTGGAGTAATAATTATAAAGTTCACAGCAACATTCCTTGTACCTGGCAAAACCTGCTTGGGCCAGCCCTCCTGAGATGCTCGCGGAGAGGCACACAGCCATGTCCACCGCCGCCAGCTTGCAGCACTAATCGGATTACAGCGTGCATCTCTGGGAGTACATATGTGACTCCACGTATGGAGACTCATGTGTGGTGATGAAGTGGAAATGTTTAAATCAAGGCTTCTAAAATAGGCAGATCAGTGTGTTGTTTCAAGACAAGCATAGTCAGGAGTGATGGATATCTTCAATGCTGCCAAGATCCAGCTGGGACAGGTTCTCGGAAAGTACAGAGAGAAGACAGATTGTGTTTTCTTCTGCTGAAATTGAGTGCCCACCTACATTGCTACAAATCTCAGATCTCTGACATTTCAAGTGTAACAAGACTGTTGATTTTAAGGTGGAATATGTTTTGAAAGTGTTCAGAGAACTGAAGAGCACTATATAGTCCCTCTTCTTAACTGATTACCTCTCTAATGCTGAGGACATGAATAAAATATTACTGAATTGACATAAAATCTTGAAGGTGCTAATTTAGTTTTACTAAATCTCTGTGAAGAACGTTTTATACCAGGAGGTGTTTATTGGAATAGAAATAACAGGTAGCTTAGAATATAAACAGAAATAAAGCGATAAGAGCAGTATCCTTCTTTCCAATGGAGTAATACAGACATATCGCTGTATTTAGTGCTGGCTGCAATTTTTATGCAACATAAAAGAAGTTTGTTCAGGGCAAGTGGAGCCTGTAGTTTACAAGAGTGCTACTGACACAAGGAACAGCTAGATCACACATTTGAACACCGTGGCATAGTCTCTGAGGTAAGTTTTGACCTCTCCTGTTACTAATGTAAAGATGTTTCAACATTTAAACTTAATAAATGATTGAGTTTGTTTCTTTTTTGTTATTATTTATTTTCCCCTTTAAGAATAAGTCAATTTTGTGCTGCATGCAACAAGAATGGAGTACACTGCCATCACTGATGTGTGACAAGAGTGTTTAACCAGGACATCCTAGTGAAATAACTACAAGAGTAGAAGCAGGGATAGCAAACAGCAACAGAGAAGAAGCACACACTCAGAAAAGATATATTTCTGTATGTCCATAATATCACAAGTACCCAAGCTCTCCTGGAACAGAGAGATGGATATTCAGTATTTATCACATGTGAAATGTAAATAAAACATTAACTTGATTGCTTTCTTCAGCACTCATCCTGATGCCTTTGTTTAAGTGTTGTCCATAATCTCAGCTTTAACAGTATAATTATTTAACTAAAAGACTAGTAGGAATAACAATGATAAAATTTTGCTTTAAACAGTAGAATACCTGTATAAACCAGTGAATTACCTGATTTTGAAGGAGAGTGGTCCAGAAAAGTTTACTGTTACATCAAAAAGGATCCCAAAGGCTTGAAATCTTAGCACCAGACAAAGTGCAGAGACCTAAGTGACGGAAACAAAGACGTTTTACTGTTAAACGCTCTTCCTGTAATGAATCACACACAAATGTTACTCTGCCTAGGACAAATATTTGTACTCCAATGGCTACTTGAAGTAAATAAAATAATTTCATAGTAGTGCCAATACATCCCAATGCAAACGAAGTGTGTATTTATTGGATGTTCCTTCTGTGTTACACTTCTGCAAAGTGATTAAACTGAAATAGTGTTATTGCTGTAGTGGTGGCATAACAGCAGTCAAGAAAGCCATCTATTGCATTAGTCTTCCACACCACTGTATGAAAAGCTTAGGTTTCGGAACACAGAAATCAACCATTTGGATGAAACTGGCTCTATCTTGTTCATAATCTGCTTTTGACAAAAACCAGCATCAGATATTTTCAGTGAAATAGATATGAACTACAGCAACAAGCGTGCTCTGCCTGTCATGTGGTATCTACTAGCTCAGCTAAAAATACATGGTGCTATGCTGTATGGCTTTTCATTGATTGGAATAAATGGGTAGAATTACATAAATATCATAATAACCTTACAACTTTACACTTGTAATACTCGTTTTCCCTCTTGAGAGTTGCAAAACACTTTATAAACATTGTAAGAGAGAAAATAAAACCTCAGTCTAACTTGGTAACAAAAGGTGCAGGAAAAGCATAAGGAGGTTTAGTGGTTGGTCAAACATCCCATATCAACACTGACAGTGCCAAGAACAGAACACCAGGATCCTAGTTTTTAATCCTTGGTTTTAACTTTTAACTACTTCCTGAGAAGTCTTCCTTACGCATACCTTTAACTATATCACATCTCTGTTGGGTATAAAGTCAATGCAAATCATTGTGATTTAGACAGTTTGTGGTCTTGCTAATGTGATTATATTCATGACATCGAATGATACCTTCACGAAAAGTGAAACTTCCACAACATACTGAATAAATGTTGTGTTGAATTCCTTTAAGATATAAATGTTAGAGGGTAAATTTTCAACTCTTATTCTTATGAGACCGCATGTTTAGCTGGTCGTACTGGTGGTTTGTCCTCGTGTGGGTCAAATGACATTCTGTTCCCCTCCCACACATACTGTTTCCTCCAATGCAAATAAGTGGAGCAAGTATGCTTTACCCCACAGAGGCACAAAAAACCTGGATGGAGAATGGTGTCACTACTGGGATTCCCTTTGTAGAATCAGACATGGGTGAGTTACCACCCTGACAATGCACAGCTTTTTATAAAGCCACAGCAAGAGGTCATTACACATATTGTTTTCTGTTTTAAGAGTTTAAGGTTTTTAGCAGTGATATTCCTCAAGATGTGCTTCCGTTAAGACTCCAGTGCAATTTGTACCACTGTTGAAAAGCAGCAATTTTCATTTAAGTTTAAGAAATTAAATGCATAAAATAGTTAGAAGATTCTTTTTTTAAATCAAAACATAATTTTCTTGTAAATTTCCCAAAAGACTGCAGTCAGCTTAGGAGACGGCCAGATTCTTGCATCCTCTCAAAGGCAATCTCTTTTACATGGTCAAAAATGATCTATTTATGTATGTATCAGCAGGTGGTTTTCTTAAGGGTTTTTTTGCATGCTTAAGAATCCAGAATAGCCAAGTCCTGCAATATAGAGTGTAAAACATCAAATGACACTATTATACATCAGTCTAGAATATTGAATATCATGATACTATCTCTAAAGTGCCTATTTTGCTGCTGTTAAACAAAACAGGGAAAGAATTTCAGACTCTTTCCCCCCAACTATTGTTTTCATAGCCTCTGTAGGTTTTGGGATCAGTCACCAGTCTGCCCAACCATTCTGAGCTGCAGAAAGCAATTTTCTATTTGGTTGGTCCAAATAGTTGTTAGCAAACTAGTTTATTTCTGTAGCTATTCAGTTCCCTCTCAGCTGAAAAGCAAAGGACCAAAGGAAAGTCCTCATTTTTCTGCACACAGAGTTACCGTAAAACAATCAATTGGTTTGTTTTCCCCAGAAACATCAGCCACAGCTTGTCTTAGAAGTACTTGACCACATTTTAATCAGTATTAAACTTGTAATGTGAGAATTCATGCTCTAGTTACACAGAATTATTGTTGCATTGGGGTTTTTTGAAAACTAATAACACAATTTTTCCTTGTACATTGTATTTCCTTAGGTTGCATCTGCATTAATGACTACATTTAATGCTTTGAACTAAGTGACAGTTATTTTACATGTTAATACTCTCTCCTAATGTTTCCAGAGTAGTTTATGTTTTGCTAACAGTCAGGATTGAAGGAGAAATGATGCTTTCAATTTAGCCCGAGGCAGGCTTGTAAGAATAATTACTGGCTTTTATGTAATTTAAATAATTATTTTTAAAAATCAACAATAAAAAAAAAAAAAACAAAACAAAACAAAACAAAACTAGAACAAAATCTTAACCCAGTACTATGAGTCAACATTTGTCATATGTATGTAAGCCAGGGATATCTTCCTAGCATTAATTATTATAAGGATAAACTATCTCCAGTTACAACATTCAGAGGAACTGCACGTCGCAGTCAGCTCAGCGCTCTCAGTGACAAGGCTTTTGTGACATGGATTTGAAAGACTATAATAGCTTCTGGCCTTGGAAAAACAAGGTGGCAGTTCCTCAGCTATTTCAACCCAACACTGACTGTTTCAACTGAAACAGGTACAAATTAGAGATGTTTGGTGAAATTAGCTGATTTGTCACCTCAGTTCCCTTCCTTCTTCTTCCCATGAAAGCTATTCAAAAATTCAGAGAAACAGCACATTTGTGTACAGTGTACATTTAAGCACACTAAGAAGCCTTGCAAAATACATTTAGAAACAAAATTATGGTTGGACTTGAAAGGACTCTGACTGAGAACTCAGCAGCAGTGCACAATTCATCCTAACACTGACTTTATTGAACCTGTCTTATATCTCCATAAAGAAAAAAAATGTACATTTCAGATGCAGCACCTTGTATAGCACAAAATTTAGTTTAAAAGTTAAATTAAAAAAACAAGGAAATACAGGAGAAGTTGGAGCAGAATTAATTCTGTCTGTGGGAAAGTATTTCTACCCAGAAGCATTACTTTATATATAATTATTTGATAGGTAATGACAAACGACCTAATGATTAGAGAAGTTGTCAACACCATAGATTTGCCAGCAATAGAAAGCATCTGGAGCCCTACATGGAAATAAGTGCCACAAAACCAGATTTTAAAATTAAATGTGCCAACCATGCTTACCTCATTGCGTAAATTCTTGTTGCCCTTCTGAAATAATCTCACATTTATGTTTTAAAAGATAGGGAAGTGATACAACTCAAGAGCTACCATCCTAAAAAAATGACCGTACAACAGAGTGTGAGAACTTTAACAAGCAATGATAAGTCACTTATAGAAGGTTCTCTAAATAATATCGCTCACAAGTGTATTGAAAAAAGTGGTAATAATACATGAAAGACAGGAATGTACTTTGTAATTTCAGAACAACTTTATATGTCAGACTGCCAGATAAATATTTACAGCACACTCCAACTTAGCTGAACTTATATGACTTCAATCAGGGGAAACTGCTTCCAGACACGAAGGTCGTGAAATATGTTATCAACTTTCCAGAGCCTGCCTTCAAAATCACATCGAAAGTGGAGAGCCACACGGCTGTCTAGTGTTATGCAGACTTAGAAACACTGATAGGAAGTTTATGAAAGCCTACCCAGGGGAAAAAAAAAAAAAGGCAAAAGAGAAGATTGTGCTGCTATCATATTATTTAATAAAAACTTCGGAAGATTGTTCTTTATGTATGATTCTTATAACTATGCCTGGGAACAGCGACCTGTGACATTGGAGGCCGTGTAGACTGCTGAGACTTGAACGTGGATGGTAAGAATCACTCTGACAAGTGAGAACAAATGTGCAGAAAGTCTGTGCAGCAGGCCTCTAGCCAGGTCTGCAGTGTCAAGTTGTCTTCTTTTAAAAGAAATGTTACTAGTGCTACACAGGAGGGGAAAGGGAAAGCATAACAGTTAGAAAAGACTGTGAATGAAGCCAGAGACCAGCCAAAGTTGCCACTTACAGCCACAGTCACACCTGGAAACAAATAATTATTTGAGATTAAAATATTTAATATGTTAAAGAAGAAAATGTGAAGAGCGAACAGTGTTTCTAAGAAATGCCACAATTCTTTTTGGTATCATTATTCTTCGGTATATTATTATTCATAGATTAAGTTAATTCATTATATGAAATTATCACGCAAAAGACCATCTACCTTGTTAAACTGAAAACAGATAGAAGCAAACTATTCCAGGTATGATGGAACCTTGAAGTTTACGCCTTAGGTCATGTACAATAAATTCTTCAAATTGCAATTAAACGACCGTTTTGGTGTCAATTACTATTTTGAAGCATCACTAGCAATGCCGAGAATTCAAAAAATTCCCAGTACAGAATCCTTCCTCTAATGAAAATGTTTGGTTTGGTTTTATTTATTATCTGTTTTCTGAACCTTAGGCACATCAGAAATACTATTTTCTAGTTTTTTCACACGATGAGAAAAGCTAGAAATGACTTTTACTTCATTTGTTTGGACTTTTTTTTTTGTTGTTGTTGTTAAAGAAAAGCTAAAATGGAACATGCAATACTAGTTTTCTAACCATTATGCACCATGAGTTTATGCTTACCTGGAAAAAGCAGAGAGGAAAGGATTAGTTTCTTAACTATCGTTTTGCAACACTGATGAAATTATTACTTCTTGTGTACCCAGTATTAGATATTGCTATTCCTGCCATACGCTACGGGATGCTGTTGGATACTTCTATTACTGCTGGATAGCAATGTTACTGATGAAAGAAAGACTAAAAAAGTACCAGTACACACAATTTTCTTGGCTGAGTCACACAGGAAATAAGAAATACCATTAACACCATTGCATGTGTAAATGCATACACAAATCATTGAGTTTAGGTACATCACTGCCCAAATAATCGGAAACTTGTTCATCATGTCCTACAACAATAATGTGGACTATTACTACTGACACAGTGAATATATCAGTTCTCAGCACATATGACAATGAATGATGGAAAAAAATAAGAAAAGGAAGACCCATAGAGTATTCTCTCACTTTGGTGTACTTTCTGCCTCTAAATGCTTTTAAATAAAGCAGAATGACAGTGTACATTGTTCACAGCAGCCTTATGAAACCTTTGCCAATATCCAGCCCATTGATTTGCGAAACACAAGTTAAGATGACTGCAATTTAGACCCCCAGGTGAGACTCATAGCAAGTGCTGGAATACGGATTGTGATGCACAGCATGAGAAGCAGCAGGTAGACGGCAGGGCTAAGGGCTAAATGGATCCTTTTCCAGAGGTGATGCAGGAAGGATTTTCCAGATGAATTAGAGACTCATTGATCGCATCTTTGGCCTGATGAAAGCATAAACAAGTTGAGCTAATTAGCCCAAGCATTTAAGCTCTTTTCTTGACATTCTTGCTTGGCTCTCAAGTAAATTAAATTGATTACGACATTCCAAAGAAAAGGACTGGGGCGAGATACTTCTAATCCATGGAGAAAGAGTTGGGGCATTTTCCTTTTTCCAAAAGCAGTCCTGGGACCACAATGCAAATTCACGTGTAGCGTAAATCTCCCCAACAGCAATGCAGCTATTTTCCCTACTATTGAAGTAGAAGACCATCACCAAAGCTAAATGTATTTGCCATGTCATTAACCAGTCCTAGAATCAGTTCAGTTTGAGTTTGCTGTGGTCACAACTACACTGTTTTTATGCACAACAGCCACACAGATTTAACTATTTTTTAACATTTAGGTTTTTTTTTTTTTTGTCCTGTAACCTGTTTTATTTTAACACAAAGTGTCAGAAGAACAAGATACTGTGAAATCCCATTGCTGTCTCTTACTGGTGAGATAATCGATGTTACAGGCCTGTTGCTCTTATCTTTGGGGAGTGTTTAGCAGCATGATGGGAGTTCCATTTTGATTTGTGGCTGCTTCATCTGGGTGGCCCAAACAACCCATGGAAGGTGTGAACAAACAGACAGCTGCTGCTTTTATAAAGCAAATAGTTTGTTCTGGATCTTAGGTTTTATTTTTGATGCAAGTAGAATATTGGGATTACAGCAAGTAAGACCTTGGGATCAAGCTGGTGCCTGCAGATCGGATACTATTTGTTTAAAGGGGGATTCACTCATTGAAAAACAAGTCTGCCTGGAACTAGTTCATCTAAGGAATAATGCCAAAAAAGGATGCATTAGAAGGTGAACTTCTTCTTGTGGCCTAAACAGTGGAACATTTGCAGGATCATGGGGATGTTCTGATGGCACCTCACAATTTTTTAAAAAAATACATATTCAGATGTTTGGCCTCTCTCAAACCTCTTTTTTAAAGAGTTCGTCTTTCAAGCATGGCGTCAGTTGTTGCTTGCAATGGCATGATGTGAACAATGCAATTAAAAGAATACCAGTTTACACAAGGGGCCTTAGGTTTCTGAAATGTTTCAGAGACAATGTTATATTTAAATCAGTTCAGACATATTGAAGAAAGGGGCAAGTAGTTTTCTTGCTCCTCTGGACCTAGAAAGGTATCATCTCTACTGATTTTTTCAAAAAATATGTGCATCCTGACACCATTTTCTAATAAAAAGAGCAATACATTAACAGATTGTGCCTGGCTTTGGTTGTTAGGGACATTGTTCGATTAAGTGTATTTCAGCTGAAGGTTTTAAGCTCCAAGATAGTCAGGAAAGTTGATGACCTACAGGAATATGTAGAGTATGCACGGTGCTGAAAGGCAAGAGAGTGAAGTTTGACTCTATTAAGATGGATGTGGAGTGATTGATAACATGTGTGAGAATGTAGATAGGAGACTTGAACGCGGAAGCAGAGGAGACAGGGAGTATATTTTTACTCATTTCTAAAACTTCTTTTCTAGAGCCAGAAGGGACAAAGTGCAGATTATTTGTAGTCTCCTCCAGTTTGCTGTGGTAAATGATGATTTTTTTAAAAATCTATAGATCCAAAACTAAACCTAGAACACTAGAAAGACTATGACTTGAAGAAATGCTACCAGAATTCATCACAAGGCCTTCTTATTTGATAAATGAATCATGTTCCTATTGCACACAACCACAAAACAGCTCTCAATATCCATTAAGGGTATTACTTTAAAACATAAAAGCTCATGAATGCTTTTCTGCCTTTTTACACAACTATCCTTTCATTTTTTCTGCAGCCAGATCTACCTTGAGAACTGAGGAAGTAAGCAGAGACTGTCTGCCTTCTAAACCTGAAAGCACTGCTTAGGAATAATTCTGTAACTACTCCTTAAGTGTGAGTTAAGCCATTTAAAAATGTTGGGTCTTAGTCTTCTGCCCATAAATAAGGTATGCTATACATGTTTATCCTAAAACCAGTGGTTTGAATTTATTGCGATCACTAGACTCTCAACCACTAAACAATGGCAATTTATTTAACTCTTTTTAACATAAAGTAAACATTAGAGAAGTCATATAGGCAAAATATAATCTACACAATCCAAATCAGTCAAACATTCTCAAACTTCCAGTTGTTATAACAACCCATTTTCTGGACATAATATTTCAAGGTACTTTTAAAAGCTTTCATATGAGTTGCTGCCCCTTTTCTTCATTATCTTTACTTTGTCAGTAAGGTGTCTTCCCCCACAGCATTTCCAGAATTCTCCATTTTGTCTTGAAACAGCAGTCTTGTAGCTAGGATGGCCTAAAGCAATGGTGACTCTTAACATACTTCAGGACACAAGTATAATCCCCATTCCAGCTACCTTTCTTGTCCCTCTGCACTGTGACAGCAGGCACACAAGCTGCACTTATCGCAAGAGGTAAATAAGATGCAGAAAGACCTTTCTGTATCTTACTGAGAGTTACAGCATGGATGTCGATATGCAAAAGGTAAGAGAAGGCACTGATCTAAAGACAGTCATTCTTCCTTGAGCGTCGTGATCTTTCACTCACTGTTGTCTCTAAACAAACTTACTGGTTTTAGATTTCAGCAACATTTTGCATTTCACACCATAAAAAAGAATCTCTGGGAAATGTTCTACAACCTTTTCCCCTTGCTTTGTTCAGCTTGTTCCTCAAGAAGGTTTCAAGGTCTCACCCAGTATTTTCCATTTGATATGTACTGCACTCACTGAAAACATACTTTAATCTGCTTTCCACATATTTGAAAATTTTCTCTGAAAGGTGATAAATATTATCTCTATAAAAATTGAGTAAGTGCAAAGGGAGAAGAATCAATAGCTTTGTGAGTGTTTCCTATTTTTGCATGGCCAACTTCAGACATACTATGTAAGTAAGAAGAGCCCTGATCAGTTCATCTGAAAAATCAAACCTTTTGACATTGAATAACCTGATTTGGGGGTCACTTTGAACATAAGCTCAACGTTACCAGGTGTTTTCCATGTTATTTTTGAGGAGTTAAAATGTAAATCTAGCAGTAAGGAGCTCCAGATTCTATCATCTGATTTACTGGCAGGCTTGAGGAAATCACTTCAGTTCTTTAAACTTTATTTTTTTTTTTCACTGAATGTTTAAAGTGCTTATCTACCATTGTCCCTGGTTTGAGGGGAATGGTTTTGGTATTGCAGGAAAGGGTGGCTTGTTATGCTCACACTTGGCACCTCACTGCTACTGCTCTTCATCTCTCTCTGCTTTTGGGGAGCCTTCACTAACCCTTCCCTTTCCAGCTTCCTTCAGCAGGCTGAAGCAAGCACTAGACATTTCACGACAGAGGCCAGCACACAAGCATTATCCCATGATTGTTTCTAGCTTACTGTGGTTACGTTCATCATCTCTGGGCTATGTTTATTTTTGGTACTGTTTACTTCTTTGCCTTAATATCACCATTTAACAAAGAAGCTATACGATGTTTACATGTGCAAAATATTGCCTTTAATTTGTTGCCTTCAACCTAACACATGCAAGTAGATTTATGAAAGCACTTCTTGTTTGGTCCTCACGAATTCTCCCCCAGCTGAACATTCTTTTTATGCTTTTTCATGTTTGGCTTAAGTCACATCATATTATGTTAAAAAACTTTTGGCTCCATTTCATAACATTGAAGCAGAAAGGCTCATAATAAATTTGATTTATGATCTGTAAAAAGACCTTATAGCATGTATGCGTCCTGGCCCTCATTTCAGTGTGCATATATATGAGGATATATGCACGTATGTGCATGTATGTGCGCATGTATTTTGTGTATGTGTCTATATGATGTTACTACAATGTGGCAAGTGTCCAGGATCTGAAGGTTTCCAGCTGTGGTACGGTTTAGCCAAATTACACTGACAGCATATACATATATATATATATATATATATGTATATGTATATATATATATCAATAGCACAATCGGTAGAAACACACTTTGCAGTAACTGCTTCTTACCTCTGCTAATATATAGCTATTTCTTAGTAAAACTTACAAGCAGGACTACCTTTCTGAAAGAGAGAGAGAGAAAGAAGTGGGGGGTTGGGGAGGCGAGGGGTGGGGGGGTGGAGAGAGAGAGAAGTAAAAGCAAAACTGCACAGTATTTCATCTAAGCAAATTGCTACAGATCTCTACTGATTCAAACTTAGAGATTTCATAATCTTTTTAGAGGAGAAAACAGTTGGCACATTTTTGTCAGGGTGAAATAAACAGAGTGTTATTTTAAGCAAAGAGTATATACATATTTTCAGAACCTCGTGGCATGATGAAGATCTGGACATGAGGGAAAGTGTCTGTTTTTTGTAAAATTCCTATGGTTCCTACAGAGATCCTCTCTGACCACAGAGGTTTACAATGGAAAAGAAAGTATAATGAATTCTCTCATAACTTCTTATGCCTCATAGACCTGTTTTTCTGTAAATATGTTCTGATTCTTAATATAAGGTACACTTTTTTCTTTAGAAGCAGAAGGACTTACTTCATATAAAGTAAAACACAAATTTGACTAAAAATAAAAAGGAATGCTTAGGACTCAGATTCTTTTTCCCCCAGATGCAGCATCTAAGTTTATTTGTAGAGTACCTGAATGTTACTACGTTTATCTGAAACTTATGCTGCTCTGTGATTATAAAATTGTTGAAAAACTAGATGATAACTTTGTTTTTTACGTCTTTTGGTTGAGGATTTTAGAGCAGTGATACTGCATTTCTAATACAAATTTCTTCGTATCTTCTACTTAAGCAAGTTCAGTCTTTATCCTTGCATTTCTATACCATTCCATCTTCAGTTTCACCACTCTTCAAACCCCTTTAGCAGGTGACTGACTATGTTCAGTTTTACCTGTGAGAATGCAAAAAGTTCAAGGTGTTACAGTAGCTGCTCACTTCTTACAACAAGCAGAGAATGGTCAAATGTCTGTCCCAAATTACATCTTTAATTATTTGAAGGAGACAAATTAGCAATGGCTTTGGTATCCACATCTAAATATTTATTATACTGTAATGCTCAGAATAGATTATAGAAAAATTAATCATTCTTGGGATAGTCAAAACACCTTAAGGCTCTGGAGTTTGAGCTCAAATTTCAGAATAAACTGTTCATTTAGAATTGCCATTGTGTTTTGGACTTAATGGTGAAATAGCACCTAATTGTTTATCAAATCTTTTCCCTTTCTAAATAAGGCCTTTCCATATGCTTAGTTTTGACAGGCATGAGTCTATAAGCCCTGGAGGTGTAGGCAATTATATTCGAAGAGCTGTTAGCAGATCTTCTGTATTTGATGCATCTCCAAGGAATTATTGCCAATCTGAAACGTAGAACCCGTTAGTGTGAGCTAGGCAGAGCTTACTTTCATTACCAAATCCTGGGCTGAATTTACAAGCCTGGTAGTCAGGTAACTAGGAGTGAGTGGCCATCAAAGTGTGAAACAGTAAGTATGCAGGTTTAAAGTACCATTTTACCATTAAAGTACCATACAGATGCACGCACATGACCTACACAAGTGCCTGTCAGGTTATAACTACCCATGACCTAACGGACAAGTGTATGTCCACTAGGTAACCTAAAAATGTAAATCCACAAAAAAGATTTTGAAATATTATTGTATTTAAAATAACATTTGGTCCATTGTTCGGTCTATTCACATGCTTTTCATAGATAATGAGTGATTTTTTTCTTAAAAAATTGTGTACATTTGTCTCAATGAACTATGACCAGACCTGATGATGAGGGCAACTGTACAAATCAACCTAAAACACTAGTAAAAATGGGTCTGTCAGAGATAGGTCTGTTGGGTATTAAATTTGAACAAGATTATACTCTGGCCATACAAATGTTCTAATAACAGCCTTGGCACAGCCACACACTCCCATCTTAATTCAACTTGTCAAGGCTCATCATGAAGTGAACTGTGTGCATTTTATTTTAATTCAGTGTACAGCCTATGGAAAACAAGACCAATTCCATGTGAGAAGCTAACAAAAGAATGGGGCAAAGCAACAGCTCAGTCACATCCTCACTTGGATTGAGACTGCAGCCCGCGCATTTCCCCACCCACTGCTTCCAAGGACAGGCAATAAAAAGGACCCAACTTGTGATGACAGAAAAAGTCACCTAGAATTCTGCTCAAACAATTGCATTTACTCAGGGTTAATGGTCAAGCAATAAAAAAGGGGGATGAAATCCTATTAAAGTATGGATGTCGTACAGGCGTCTGTGTGACTCGTATAAGCTATGTCCATGGACTCCATAGAGATCATTTTAGTGGGTATATATCACTATGTTTTATTCACTACTCATTTTCTGACCGTAATGTCATGGAGACTTCATACTAACTTCTAGGAATTATTTAACCACATAAAACAGGATTTATGTGCCCTAACTTGGGCATATGTATTATAGACATTGAAGTGTGATGTCTACGGTCTCCGATTATAGTCCATGGAGAAAAATCAGCACTTCTAGCACATCATTTCATCTTGAGATATGTGTGTGCCCAAAACATGTTTCCCCATCAGCCTACTGTTTAACATCTTCATTCCTATAATACCTGTGAGAGGTATAGAAGTGCATTCAGCAGTAGGGCACAAAGATGCTTGAAGCAATGTTCACAAAGGTGTTTAGACAACTGCTCCAAATTAGGTACCTGATTTCTTCTGAAATTCAGAGACAGATTGTGTTTGCCTAAGGTTAAGCTGTAGGCCATAATCACCTTGTAATACCTGGCTTCAACAGTTTGCATGTGGTCACACAGGAGATTTTGGGCAGAGCAGGGAAACAACATGACTTTTGTGAGTTTAGACCAACAACAAAGCTACCAGGTCATCTGTCGTCTACTTTATCTCTCAGCTTTGTCTAGCTAGTGCTCCTTCCTTAATATTTATTTGGCTAGTTCCTGTGTTTCCGTGTCTCACTGGACTCACTGCTTATGAGAAACTGCCTTATCCTTAACAAAATCAGTCCTACCGCAAACAAGTTATTTGAAAAGCAGTATAGATATCCCCAAAGTGGATTAGTAGAGCCTCCTTCCAGCAGGCTGACAGGTTCTCCTTTGTTTCCTAGTCTTTTCTTCCCTGGCACCTTAATCCTCCTTGCTGAATTCAGATAGTCTAGAAGTATCAACATTCATCAACATGATGGGATGTCAAGTCCGCAGCTAAAAACCCTGAGACAGGAGGTATTCAGGTAAATTTCAAGTGAGCCAAACTCACAAATTTTAAAAAATAAAAATAAAAATAAACAAAAACTTATTCAGTTCTAAAAGAGATGCAACTGATAAATTAACTGACTGTTCCCAAACCCCACACTCATATCCTGTTATCAGCCTGTTATCTGCTTTGAGGAAAGAGCAGGGAATGGAGGAGTAACTCATACCTTAGCCCTCAGCTCTCTCCGTGTTCTAAGACTGACGTAAATGGTCCATCAGATGAGACAGCTCTGGTTTAGAAGCTGAATAAATGTGATAGTGCAACAAACAAATATGTCCATCTTCTGACTGGAGCTTGTTAGCTCCAGAACGTGGTGTGATGCACAGCTACATGCCTCCTGAAACGGCTGGCTTGTGTCTGACTTGTCATGTGGATAAAACTTTCCTGCATTTACCCACAGCCACCAGTAAGCACCTTTCCGTGGGCTGGTCAACCCTTTGTGCCAATCCAGCCAGCTGGTGCCCTGCAGAACTGCAGGGATGTGAGGGTTCAGGTCCCACAGACCTGTTGAACTTCCCAAACACTGTGGGGAAGAGAAGGCTCAGCCATGCTTCCCGCTGCTCACACTGGGATTCATGAATGCAGTAGCCTGTGAGACAGACAAAGGATCTATCTAACTGCCTCTCACTCCTCTACGTGGCCAAGTGAAGATTTAGTTGCTCAGAAATAAATAAGTACCAAGATGCGGGGACTCTGTGTCAACAATAATGTGTACAGAGACTTCAGGCATGAGAAACGTTTGAACCCAAAACATTTTGAAGCGTAAGCAGTTATTTGGAGTCCAGGTGTTGGTTTAGCGACTATTTGTTGATACATTTCCTGATCCCAGATATACAAAGACACTTCCTGTTTTTCTGAAAGGATTATCCGTTCTGTCACAAAATATGCCAAAGAGCTGATTACCCTTTAAATCTGGATGGATGCTTTCCCTGTTCTTCAATAATTAGTTTGAAATTAGTTATAATGGCATTATAAAAGCACACAGCGTTTTATAATTAACTGTTAATAGGTAGCTACATGATTTGAAAAAATTAATAGATTTAATTAAACTACTTAAACATTTACATTGCTCTAATCAAGTGTTAGGAAACGAGCATGATACACGGTTTTATGATTAATTTGAAAAAACCTTTTATGAATATAAACAGCCTTTTGGTTGAAAGCTATGTATTCGTTAGTAAGTGTAAAAGGTGAATGCTTGTACATCTTATTCCTTAGGAAATGAGCATGGTGTCCTTAGCAGATGTTTACAATGAATGGAAAAGTCCCTGCTTGGCAAGAGTTTTACAGCAACTGTTACTAACAGAGTTAATCCCTCAGATTTCTATCTTTGTTTAACCTGCTGCTTGTGTGTTAAAGATGAAGGGATGAGGCATGGCTGTTTATTTTCCTACTTTCTGACAGGTTGCTGCTTTACTACTTGCAAACAAATAATTTTTTAACCACAAGTGGCAAATAGGCTGTTCACAATACTACAGGTTTGGGTTAAAATTCATTGAAAGACATTAATAAAATCCCTGATTTTCATTTGCATGTCATCTGTCCATGGGAGAAGCAGCTGTGGTACCACCTGGAACTAGAGAACTGAAAAAAATAGGTGACACCCCACCAAAAGAAAAACTCATGGCACGAAGTCCAAGCAACATGAGGGATGAATGAGTTTGGAAGTATCATTGGATGTTCTTTTGTGAAGATCTATGTGTCTACAAAAGTAAGGCAAGAAGTCTCCAGTGAGGGTGGGAGAATAAGGTATCAGACACTGATGTACTGGTATCATGGTCCTGAGAAAAGCTAGCTGGGAGCTGCTTCCTGACCTTGTGAGGTTAGCAAAACACCTACTCCCTGTTCTTAGCATCCTTCTGTGTCCATAATGGAAAAAAATGTCACCAAAGTTAAAAAAAGTCCTCAGTGTTTTCTCCTCCAAAGTTGCTCAGTCAACAGCATGATGATGTGGGGCATAACTTCAGGCAGAACTCAAGACAAGTCTTTAAGGAGCCATTAATGTGACCATCCCTATGCAACTTCTAACTCGAGAAGGCTACAGCTGTTGATTGTCAGAACATACTCACCCTATACCTTGCCCTCTATTTTTTTTCCTATGTAAGCATCCACTACAAGTTAAGTATTAAAAATAGGAAACTGGGGATGAATGGACTTTAAATTTATTCTGGAAGTTCCTCAGTTTTACCAACTTACTCGTTTAAAAAAAAAAAAAAGGAAATGGCATCACAAGAATCTCTGCAGTACATTGGAAGAGGTGCAGTTTGGAGCTGGGGCTAGTGCCTTAATTTCATATCACATAATGAAGTAGTCCACTTTTTTTTTTTGAGCAATAAAAATGATTACAAGGGTAACAGTGACATGCAGACTTTCTTGTATGACAGGGAAGTCATACAGATCAACGACAGTTTGGAATCAAGATCAATTTTGGTCTATTAAACAATAAATAAGGGGATGAGGTCTTCATTATTGCTTCTCTAATTTTGTTAAATTCCTTTGAATCACAGCAAATATCAACATGAACTGTGAAATACGCAGACACAAAAATCCTCCTTGTATTTAACTCTCTGTATCATTGAATAAACTCCACAATGAGAGTTTCAAGGTATCTCTAGTTTTTAACTGTAGTGTACTGCACTTATGTATTTTGTTTGTCAATATTTTTTATATTATGTACTGCAGTAGCACCTAACAAGAGGGCCAAATTATACTAGGTGCCGTTATGCAGATGCACAATAAAAGAAGATTCTCCATTCCTAAACCTGGGGAGTTGATGCTTGGCCATGTACCACATCTTCAGTGACCAACTGAAGACTAACTAGTTTCAGAAACTGGACTATGACAGAGCAGAACTTGTGAAGAATTGATTGAAAAAAATGAAGTAAAACCAAAGCTAAAAATGACAACATTCAGAATCAATCACGATTCACTGCATTTGTCTTTAGGTAGAACTCTGCAGTGTGTGTGTGGTCTTGGCAGGCTTTGATGGGTTTACCAGGGGGTTACTGTTAGACGGAGCATATGATAGAGAGATTTCAAATATGTATTTAAAAACTTGTATGTCAAGTGAAGAGAAAAAAAAGTCTTTCAAATTATATAATATAATAAAATATTTTATATGGATGAACAAAGACATGTCTATCTGTCAGCTGCTTTGGAACTATATTGTTTTATATTAATAATGTAAGTGTATTTTGTACTGCAGTGCTAAATATAAACCAGGCATCACACAAGCTGTTACGCAAGCATCCCCATTCAGCTTTGCCAGCAAATGTCAGCACTGACCCCATAACACCCCATGCCTAGGGCCTCTCTTACACAGAGAATGCCAATTGTACTGAACTGTGGGAGCACTTAAACTGTGGAGAACAGAGGCTCAAACAAGACCCACCAAACTTATTTTCACTTGAGATCAAAGTCAGAATGTGAGTTCAACTCTCCAGACATCAAAGACTGGCACAGAAGCCCACTGTGCCACTTTGACCTGAAATTATGTTCTTATTATGTACAGTGGGAAGTTTATAGCTTTTATCTCAAAATGCAATGCAAGAAATTCAGTTAACTTAAAATACCAAATCAATGTAAACAATAATAGTAGTAGTAGTAGTCATCGTCATCATCGTTGTCATCATCATCATCATCATCATTTGGACTTGATCAGTAAGAACACTGCTAATTAAGAGAATTGTTTCTATTCTGCCAAGAATTCATGTTAGGTAGACTATGAAAATGATTGAGAAGAAAAACCTTATCCACAGACAATGAAATCAGTATAATTTTCTTTCTAATAAAATTTGATGACACGTTGACTTAAGCTTCTCATGGCTTTACTGTGTTTCATATGCAGAGACCTCAGAGCTGGTTTCTAGTTAAACCTGTCTCACTAAATTGAAGATTATAATCCCCTGCAGTTCTGTTTCCATAGTCTTTGAAACCATCAGAAAGGCCACCCACTGCTTTAGGCAAGTGGGAAAACAGAAGATGTTTCCATCGACGTGGCAAAGGTTAGTTCTTGTTCAACATTCCCATTTTCTTGCAAATAGGTACATTGATACAAATCAGTGCGAAGACCTCACTGTTGCCACCGAGGAGGTAAGTGTTAGATCTGCAATGTTTTGTTTTCCAGTAATGAAACATAAAAAAGATTATTTAAAGAGCTGGTTTCTTAAGTTGAAGGAATGGTTATAACATAGATGGAAGCAGATGATGCACATGCACAAATTGGGCACTTGCCAAATTTTATACATGATTTTGCCAATAAACAGCAAAGTGTTGGTGTCACTCTGCTATGTGGCAGTAGGAGAGTGCAGAGCATACACTTTTAGCTAGTCCAATGGCATTTAACCTTTTTTTTTTCATTTTATTTGAGACACCATGTGAAAAATGTTCAGTAGAGGTGTGTACACTTCCCTAGAGAAGCATTCTACTGACAATGGACTAGTTCTTCCTAGTCCTCCACAGCAAACCCCACAGAGGTAATGAAGCCTGTAGAATCCCAAGGATCTGAAAATAGAAAGGGTAACCAATGCACTGATCTAATAAAATTTTCAGTTCCAAACACATCCCATGAAGTATAACCAAAGATCCTAGGATGTCATAAATGATCGTTTATGCATGCAGAATAGATACGCTACATTAGGTTAGTTTCTGTTAATGTACTGCTATACCATGAATATAAGTTCTTGGTGAAGGACTGTCTGAAATCTTCTGTGAATACCATGGCCCACCCCACCACTGCTCCTTCAGTAGGTAGTAAAGGTAAACTGTTACCTACACGTGGACTGTGACTAGTTAGTTATGAAAGATATGCCTAGACTAGGTGGCAGGCACACAAGGGTTGTGAACCCTTAAACATCCATATCAAGGACCTGGTCAGAGCAAGTGACATCTTCTTTCGAATGAGCAACTTGAGCTTCCTGATGTGGAAACAAGGGTGTACGGGGTAGACAAGGTGTACAGCACACACAACAGGGACCAACAAGAATGTGGTGTGTGGAAGTGCTCCAAGAGCCTGGGCTTAGGTCTAGTGATATATGACTGTCTCCCGCATCTGCAAGGGCTTTTCCCTTGTTACCTGTACAAGAAAGGTTTGTAAAATATCAGGCAAAAGTAAACCTCGCATACGTAGGTTTAGTCTAACCTCAGTTCCTGGAAAAATTATGGAGAAGGTTATACTGGCACTATTGAAAGGTATTTAAAGAATAATGCAATCGTCAGGCACAATCAACATGGGTTCGTAAAAGGAAAGTCCTCTTTAACTAATTTGATATCCTTCTATGATAAGGTCACCCGCCTAATGGATGAAGGGAAGGTGGTGGATATAGTTTTTCTGGATTTTAGTAAGGTTTTTGATACTGTCCCTCACAGCGTCTTTCTGGAAATGTTGTCCAGCTGTGGGATGAGCAGGTTCACAGTGTGCTGGGTGAAGAACTGACTGAACAGCAGAGCTCAAACAATTGTAGTGA
>VYZM01015813.1:122172-169305 GCA_013398915.1 Dromas ardeola
AAGTTTGCTGATGATACCAAACTAGGAGGTTCTGTTGACTCTCTTGAGGGACAAGAGGCCTTCCAGAGGGATCTAGATAGATTGGAGGATTGGATAATGATTAATGGGATGAAATCTAACAAGTCCAAATGCTGGATTCTGCACCTAGGACTGAGTAACACTGGGCACAAGTATAAACTGGGAGAGGAGTGGCTGTAGAACAGAAAGGGATCCCTGCAGAAAGGGATCTGGGGCTGCTGGTCAACAGCAGCTCAGTAGGAGTCAGCAGTGAGCCCTGGCAGCCAAGAGGGAAAACCCCATCCTGGGGTGCATCAAACACAGCACAGCCAGCTCGTCAAGAGAGGTGATCGTCCTGCTGTGTTCAGCATTGGTGTGGCCTCATCTTGAGCACTGTGTGCAGTTCTGGGCCCCAGAATTTAAGAAGGTCCTTGAATGCATCCAGAGGACAGCAACAAAGCTGGTGAAAGGGATGGAAGGAATGTCCTATGAGGAGCAGCTAAGGCCTTTTTACTTGTCTATTTTGGAGAAAAGGAGACTGAGGTGCAACCTCATTGCTCTCTACCCAAGAAGGGGAAGTGGAGAGGGAGGTGTTGATCTCTTCTCCCTGGCATCCAGTGATAGGATTTGTGGGAATGGTTCAAAGCTGCTCCAAGGGGAAGTTTAGACCGGACATTAGGAAGCATTTCTTTACTGAGAGGGTGTCAAGCACTGCAAGGGTGGGTGTCAGGAGGACGGGGCCAGGCTCTTTTCAATGGTGCCCGGCAATAGGACAAGAGGTAATGGGTACAAACTTGAGCATAGGAAGTTCCATCTCAACATGAGGAGGAACTGCTTTCCTTTGAGGGTGGCAGAGCACTGGAACAAGCTGCCCAGAGAGGTGGTGGAGTCTCCATCTCTGGAGACATTCAAAACCCGCCTGGACGCGTTGCTGTGCAACCTGCTCTAAGGTGACCCTGCTCTGGCAGGGGGGTTGGACTAGATGATCTCCAGAGGTCCCTTCCAATCCTATGATTCTATGATTCTATGATTCTAACAGGCTTCCTAGAGAGGTGGTCAATGCCCCAAGCCTGTCAGTGAGTAAGAGGCATTTGGATTATTCTGTTTAATAACACACTTTAAGTTTTGGTCAGCCCTGAATTGTTGAACTAGGCTATCATTTTAGTCCTTTCCAACTGTAATAGTCCTGTCCTATTCTGTTCTATTCTATTCTATTCCATTCCATTCATCCCATCCCATCCCACTGTAGCACTTCAGTACCACATAATCCAGAGCCCATCCACAAAATGAAATCTTTAATTCCAGAAAAGCTACAAAACAGAAGACATAGTAAACACAAACAAATACATTCACACTCTTTTTTTTGATCACCATAAATCTGCACTTCAACATGCCAACTTCTTTTCTGACATTGTAAGCTGACAGTACAAGGGGCTACGTTATGGTTTGCTTCCACTCTTGTTGCCTGGTGTTCAACTGGCTGGTTGCTACACTGACCAGTCACCCCTCTCTCTGCAGCCAGGTTTGAACCAAGGCCATAAATCAATGCTGTTAGCTCAGTTTCTATTGAACAAGTGGATGAACAATACACTGTGATAAACAGTTGTAGCTAATAAAAGTCATAGGTCTAAATAAGCATAAAAAACAATTTTCCCATTGAGCCCACAGGAGTCTAGCCTCCCAAGCCATGAGTGAGGCACATTTGCAAGTAGCAAGCAATAAGTCAGTGATCACATTATGCCCACCCACATCATATCTGGGCCCTGAACATATTTATACATTAAGAAAAAATGATTTGAGCATTTTACTATATGAAAGTATAAATATAGAAGGAAACAGTATCTTTAATATATTCTAAACTACTAGAATTTCAGAAAGAAATTATTCAACCTCAGTTTTGGCATTAGTCTGATTCTATTATTGTATTTTATTAAATTTTTATATTGTAATATTCCTATAAAACTAAATATTTATAAGAAGGTGCCAGAGAATTAAGACTCCACACAGAATTTCATTAAAAATCTTCGTGGTTTTCCTGTCCTGAAAAAATAAATAACCTTTTCTTCAACTGGCCAAAACATGGTCATTCTGAATAAGAGTACAATTCATCATTCATCCAAGTCACTCTTTAACAATACCCTTTGTCTCCCTGAGATAAGGCTACATTCATTGCTTTTTGAAAATTTCCACTCTTAAACGCTTGTAAAACTAAAAACGTGTACTGAAAATACTTTAGCTGTTTCTCCTATAACATATCTTAACGAATAATGAAACTTAATTTCAAAATAGCTGTTTAATAACCGCAGGGTTACAAATATTAAGCCTGAAGACATGAGTTTTAGAAGGTAAAGGCATAACTTCAGTGTGCGCAGAGCTGTGCAGCTTGAGCAGCCCTGGGCTCCAGGTTGGACCACAGACTATGTAGGCACTGCCACTGTTGATCATGGTTCCCAGGACTACAATTAGCATAGCCCCCAGTCATGGCAAGACAGAGTAACTGTGTTTCCTGCGGAAAGGGGCAACCTGTCAGATTCCTGGTAACGCTATTTTTTGGGGTAGTGGTAAGGAGCAGAAACTCATTTTGCAAAGAGTTATTACATAGCCTGGTGCTTCTTGCCACCGAAGTGGAAGGCAGTTCAAGGCAGTCACCACCAAGACATATGGCTCAGAACTACAGCACAAAAAGATTTGTGTAAGACCGCGTCTTGTACCTTCACGTAATGGCAGGTAAGGCAGACTGAAGTTAGGCAAATTGTACCAAAGTCAACTGGACGTACCAACTAGTAATTTCCCATCAGAAAATTGTTTGGTGACAGTAATACACAGTATAGACAAGCGTGCCAGAACCTCAGCTAGAATAAACACAGTGGCACAACAACAGATTAGCTGTGGTCAGACCAACTTTGCTGGTTTACAGCAACTCAAAATCCATGACGCTTTGTAGCTTTATGCCAAAAAGCCCTGGAATAGCTCATTTTTAACACAATTTTGAAGTGGGTGGAAAAATTCTTGGTGGTCATAATGACTGCACCTTCGACAAATGAAAGCAGAAAGTTATTTTAATCTCTCATGTTAATCCCTCACTCAGTTTTGCTTTCTGCCTAAGTAATATTGTTTTAACACTTGTGCCAATGGAAGCCTTGCCAATATTTTCGCAGAATGTTGATAGGTTTTGCCAATATTGTATTAAGAAGGACATCTAAGAAATGCAAACATTTTGTAGACTTTTATGAAAAGTGATGTCTGTCCAGTATCTCATACCATGGGATAAAAAAGAAAACAAACTAAGAACTAGACCTCTGGAATACATTCATATTTCATATGACAAAGAGACTCAGTCTTTGTCCTGTGAAATAATGTATATGTATTATCATTATTTGCTTTCAGTTACCCAGATATACTCACATAATCTCACACAGTCCTTATCATGAAGCCATAACAGTCTACAAAACAACAATAAAGATACATGAACATAAAAAAAAGGAGAAGTAAAGGAAGAAAAAAATGGGTGATGATACTGAGGTCATGAAACTAGCCAGGTCAGTAAACATATCTAGTGGGTTCACTGCTCTTTTCCCTTCCCTTTGCTATCTTGTAGGCTGCATAAATGTGTACCAATTTAGAACCAGTTGAAAGTTAGTATGGTCTTAACTGCTTTTCCAGAGAAACAGAGACAGTTACACATAAACAGTTTTAATGTTCTCAGAAATATGCAGAGAGAGGNAAATAAGCATAAAAAACAATTTTCCCATTGAGCCCACAGGAGTCTAGCCTCCCAAGCCATGAGTGAGGCACATTTGCAAGTAGCAAGCAATAAGTCAGTGATCACATTATGCCCACCCACATCATATCTGGGCCCTGAACATATTTATACATTAAGAAAAAATGATTTGAGCATTTTACTATATGAAAGTATAAATATAGAAGGAAACAGTATCTTTAATATATTCTAAACTACTAGAATTTCAGAAAGAAATTATTCAACCTCAGTTTTGGCATTAGTCTGATTCTATTATTGTATTTTATTAAATTTTTATATTGTAATATTCCTATAAAACTAAATATTTATAAGAAGGTGCCAGAGAATTAAGACTCCACACAGAATTTCATTAAAAATCTTCGTGGTTTTCCTGTCCTGAAAAAATAAATAACCTTTTCTTCAACTGGCCAAAACATGGTCATTCTGAATAAGAGTACAATTCATCATTCATCCAAGTCACTCTTTAACAATACCCTTTGTCTCCCTGAGATAAGGCTACATTCATTGCTTTTTGAAAATTTCCACTCTTAAACGCTTGTAAAACTAAAAACGTGTACTGAAAATACTTTAGCTGTTTCTCCTATAACATATCTTAACGAATAATGAAACTTAATTTCAAAATAGCTGTTTAATAACCGCAGGGTTACAAATATTAAGCCTGAAGACATGAGTTTTAGAAGGTAAAGGCATAACTTCAGTGTGCGCAGAGCTGTGCAGCTTGAGCAGCCCTGGGCTCCAGGTTGGACCACAGACTATGTAGGCACTGCCACTGTTGATCATGGTTCCCAGGACTACAATTAGCATAGCCCCCAGTCATGGCAAGACAGAGTAACTGTGTTTCCTGCGGAAAGGGGCAACCTGTCAGATTCCTGGTAACGCTATTTTTTGGGGTAGTGGTAAGGAGCAGAAACTCATTTTGCAAAGAGTTATTACATAGCCTGGTGCTTCTTGCCACCGAAGTGGAAGGCAGTTCAAGGCAGTCACCACCAAGACATATGGCTCAGAACTACAGCACAAAAAGATTTGTGTAAGACCGCGTCTTGTACCTTCACGTAATGGCAGGTAAGGCAGACTGAAGTTAGGCAAATTGTACCAAAGTCAACTGGACGTACCAACTAGTAATTTCCCATCAGAAAATTGTTTGGTGACAGTAATACACAGTATAGACAAGCGTGCCAGAACCTCAGCTAGAATAAACACAGTGGCACAACAACAGATTAGCTGTGGTCAGACCAACTTTGCTGGTTTACAGCAACTCAAAATCCATGACGCTTTGTAGCTTTATGCCAAAAAGCCCTGGAATAGCTCATTTTTAACACAATTTTGAAGTGGGTGGAAAAATTCTTGGTGGTCATAATGACTGCACCTTCGACAAATGAAAGCAGAAAGTTATTTTAATCTCTCATGTTAATCCCTCACTCAGTTTTGCTTTCTGCCTAAGTAATATTGTTTTAACACTTGTGCCAATGGAAGCCTTGCCAATATTTTCGCAGAATGTTGATAGGTTTTGCCAATATTGTATTAAGAAGGACATCTAAGAAATGCAAACATTTTGTAGACTTTTATGAAAAGTGATGTCTGTCCAGTATCTCATACCATGGGATAAAAAAGAAAACAAACTAAGAACTAGACCTCTGGAATACATTCATATTTCATATGACAAAGAGACTCAGTCTTTGTCCTGTGAAATAATGTATATGTATTATCATTATTTGCTTTCAGTTACCCAGATATACTCACATAATCTCACACAGTCCTTATCATGAAGCCATAACAGTCTACAAAACAACAATAAAGATACATGAACATAAAAAAAAGGAGAAGTAAAGGAAGAAAAAAATGGGTGATGATACTGAGGTCATGAAACTAGCCAGGTCAGTAAACATATCTAGTGGGTTCACTGCTCTTTTCCCTTCCCTTTGCTATCTTGTAGGCTGCATAAATGTGTACCAATTTAGAACCAGTTGAAAGTTAGTATGGTCTTAACTGCTTTTCCAGAGAAACAGAGACAGTTACACATAAACAGTTTTAATGTTCTCAGAAATATGCAGAGAGAGGCAATGCAAGTCAGCAAAGAAACGAAACGTGGCGTAATTCTGACGCAGAGTGAGTCCCAGAATTTCAGTTTCTCCATGAAAATAAAATGGGGCTTGGGCTGTAAACCAGGCTGAATGGCAATGCTTAGGAGATACAGATCCCTTGAAATTCTAAAGGCTCAGCCTCTGAAGCAAGGCAGAGGAATGGAAGGGCTTCATCCAACTCTTGCCCATATTCTACCAACACCTCATTCAGAACAGATTACCTGGGTATAACACCTTGATTTTTATGAAGAAGCCAATTCTGATAAAAAATATTTTTGTCATATTGTTCATGCTTTGAAAAAAACTTGGAAAAGACAGGATTAAAATGTGAAGTTTAAGGTTTAATACTTCCTCCCGGATTTTCTTTAACATTAACCACAACAAGTGATTCTGTAGCAAATGGCACAAAAATACTTGGTTGAAAAAACGTAACAATGAGTTGACGAGAGGAGATACTGGCAGAAAATACATGCATTTAGAAGCCCAGAATCACTGAAGAGATAGTAAGAGTTGCAAGAAAGGGCTCTGCAATAGAAAACAGGCAGTTTGTCTTTTGTTATCAGGAGAAGGGGAAGCTATGCAATATGAAGGTGTAAAATGTATTAGAGACCAAGTCTGCATAACAGCACCATCTTAAATGGATGTAAATTGAATGTTTCAAAGATGTAGTAGTTAAAACTTAAGATTTTTATCCACATGGATGAAAAGGAAAGATTCTTCCCAGAGATGGGACCTGAAGCTCTGAAAAGAAGGTTGAGGTTAACACAGTCCCTATTTTACAGGCATCAGGGCCAGGAAGGACAGCAACGATTTTGTGCAAAGATAACAAAGAAAACAGAAGAGGGTTGATTAAGAATTGTGTTTCAGGCATTCGAGCTTGCCCTGGTATTGAATAGCACTGAGAAGACTGGAAAAGAATTTGAATTTATCTTAGAATGGAGGACTAAGACGTAGTGAAGCTATGCAGGGCAAAAATTAGAAGGGCCAAAGCTCAGGCAGAACTCATCTTGGCCACCATGGTTAAAGATAACAAGAAGAGGTTCTTTCAGTATATCAATAGAAAAAGGAAGACTAGGGACAATGTAGGCCCACTAAAGAATGAGATGGCTGCCCTAGTGGTAGAAAACACAGAGAAGGCAGAGCTACTGAATGCCGCCTTTGCTTCAGTCTTCACTGCTAAAGCTGTCCCTTGTGAATCCCAGGCCCTGGCGGCAAGGAGGAAGGTCTGGAGAGAGGAAGAGTTTTCCCCAGTAGAGGAAGATCAGGTTAGAGACCACTTGGCCAAACTGGGCATCTGTAAGTCCATGGGCCCAGACGAGATGCACCCGCGCGTGCTGAGAGAGCCGGCAGATGTTATTGCTTGGCCACTCTCCATCATCTTTGAAAGGTCATGGAGAACAGGAGAGGTGCCTGAGGACTGGAGGAAGGCCAATATCACTCCAGTCTTCAAAAAGGGCAAGAAGGAGGACCCGGGGAACTACAGACCGGTTAGTCTCACCTCCGTCCCTGGGAAGGTAATGGAGCGACTCGTTCTGGATGTCATATCCAAGCACGTTCAGGAACAGGAAGTTATTGGAAGTGGTCAACATGGATTTACCAAGGGTAAATCATGCTTGACCAATCTCATAGCCTTCTATGATGTTATAACTGGTTGGCTGGATGAGGGCAGAGCAGCAGATGTCATCTACCTTGACTTCAGCAAGGCTTTTGACACTGTCTCTCGTAACTTCCTCCTTGGGAAACTGAGGAAGTGTGGAGTAGACAAGGGGACAGTGAGGTGGATTGAGAGCTGGCTGTGTGACAGGACTCAGAGGGTTGTGATTAACGGAGCAGGGTCGAGTTGGAGGCCTGTAACCAGTGGTGTCCCCCAGGGGTCAATACTTGGACCAGTATTGTTTAACATATTCATCAACGACCTGGACGAGGGGACAGAGTGCATCCTCAGCAAGTTCGCTGATGATACCAAACTGGGTGGGGTGGCTGACACCCCAGAGGGCCGTGCTGCCATCCAGCGTGACCTAGACAGGCTGGAGAGCTGGGCAGAGAAGAACCTAATGAGGTTCAACAAGGACAAGTGCAGGGTCCTGCACCTGGGGAGGAAGAATGTCAGGCACCAGTATAGGTTATGGGTGGACCTGCTGGAAAGCAGTTCTGAAGAAAATGATCTGGGGCTCTTGGTAGGCAGTAAATTACCCATGAGCAAGCAATGTGCCCTTGTCGCCAAGAAGGCGAATGGAATTCTGGGCTGCATAGGGAAGAGCGTGGCCAGCAGGTCAAGGGAGGTCATTCTCGCCCTCTACTCTGCAATGGTGAGGCCACAACTGGCATACTGTGTCCAGTTCTGGGCTCCCCAGTTCAAGAGAGACAGGGAACTACTGGAGAGAGTCCAGCGCAGGGCAACAAAGATGACTGAGGGATTGGAGCATCTCCCTTATGAGGAAAGGCTGAGAGAGCTGGGACTCTTTAGCCTGGAGAAGAGAAGGCTGAGGGGAGACCTTATTAATGTTTACAAGTATCTAAAGGGTGGGTTTAAGGAGGATGGAGCCAGGCTCTTTCCAGTGGTTCCCAGTAACAGGATGAGGGGTAACGGGCACAAGCTGGAACATAGGAAGTTCCAATCAAATATGCGGAAAAACTTCTTTATGGTGAGGGTGCCAGAGCACTGCAACAGGCTGCCCAGAGAGGTTGTGGAGTCCCCTTCTCTGGAGACTTTCAAGACCTGCCTGGATGCAGTCCTGAGTAATGTGCTCCAGGCAATCTTGCTTTAGCAGGGGAGTTGGACTAGATGATCTCTAGAGGTCCCTTCCAACTTTGAAGATTCCTGAAGACTAAACCTGTGAGTCATCAGCATACAGATGATAGTTGGAGTTGCATTTGAAGGAGATCCACAGGAGGGGAAAATAAAAGTTGGATTAAGGGATGAGTCCCATGGAACCTCATAGAAACTTGGGAGGAAGGTCTACAGGCTCCCCAGGAAAACAGTAGCACCAAATGGTTTTTGCACATGTTGTAACTTGTGTTTGAAAATGCAACCTTTTGTTTCAAGAAATGCAGTGAAATACAGCTGAATATAATTAAGCTTTGTTACAGAGTGACAGGAAGATGATTTCCAAGATCTAAAAGCTCTTAACAAATAAATTTGCAGCAGTATTTGGATCAGGCTATGAGCAACAAAGCAATCAGTACTGCCAAGGACCCATGTTGTTTAATATTATACAGGTTCTTTTCTCTTGGGCTCTTATTTCATGTCTTCTTGTGTCTCACTGTCTCTTAAGTATATTCTTACTTCTTCCACTGCATTTAATATAGCATATTAATGTAGCATATAGCACTTTCATCTAAGTTTAGGCAAAGACTGTACAATTCCTTAAATTGAGTATGTTGTTTCAAGAACTTTACAATAGAAAGTAATACAGAATTTGTACTCAAGTCTGTAGAGTTAAACACAGAATTATAAGCCATGGACAAGAAATGTCTATAAAATCTATATTAGTTCTATAAATTATACTAGTTTTATCCTTGTTTTATTCTAGGATATTTCCATAAGTTTTTATTCTTTCCATGGTGTCATTTCCCCATCCATATTTGCACATTTCTTCCACCTATTTGCAAAATTTATATTTGCAAATGACAGACTATGCTAAGTATGGCAATGCTGAGCATGGTGTGACTCTTTTACTGAGATCTCACAGTCAATTGACCTACAATGAAAAGTTCAGTTTGCACTGAAAAACATAACACGTATGGCACAACCACGATCAATATTGAATACTGTAATTATTTAATGTGTATTTAACGTACCAATAACTGGTAATAACTTTTAAACCACCAGATTGACAGCATCTCAAGCCGCAGGAACAGTTAGAATAGTCATTCTCAGGTTGCCCTCTACTGTTCAAGGTTAGAAAGACAAGGCACGTTTTACAGGGCTGTAAAAGGCAGAGTCTGGGGGAGGGAATTATTTCTGGGACTAGAATAGGAAAATAAAGGCTTGCAGAGAGGATTTGTATCTTTATTAAAAAATCCATTCATTTTAATAGGTAACATCAGAGAAGTAGAAACTCTGTAGAGAGGAGTTCATGAAGAGCAAATGTAGAAAGTTCAGAAATGCAACTTGATTTCTATGAGATTGCAGAACTCTTCCTTTTCCTGGAGAACCACCAGCTATAGGAAAAAATCCTGCAGTTGTAACACAATTTCCAATTCAAGTCAGTGCCACAAATCTCATTCTTAGAAGCCTGAACACTCAGCTGAAATTCCTGGCTTGGAGAATTTGACCTAGGAATGTGGCAAGAAACACCGACTTCTCTTCTTTAACATCTACTTTATAGATGTACTATTATTTGGTATCATATATATCAATTTGGAAAATACAGGTGCTATGCTACCCAAATAATTGAACTAAACTGAATCCAGGTGCTTCTTGAGCCTCAGCAAAGTTCAGTGCTAAAGCTCTTGAAGGGTGGCCCTGGAACGACAAGCATTTCCAGAAATCAAGGGAAAGATTTAGTGCACTGGGAATAGGCCCTCCATCCTGCACAAATAAAATCACTTCTCTCCTATAAAAATTACCATTTTTATCCCTTATATAGAATTTTCTTCACTAGCCTGTCTCAAAAGAGTGGGTATAAAAGCCAGTTGTAGCATTACAGTAAATACCTAGGCTCCAGTATGACTTTGAGAAAGCAGGTGGGTAGTGGCACCCCAAAAGAGCTCCACAGCCTGATCAATCAGCTGATCTCTACCCTTGGAAACAAGGGCAAATCAAATTTATTTGCTCCAGAATGAAGGGGAGAGGCTGGAGATGCTTGATTTAACTAGAGCAGAAGGGTAGCTAAGTTCATTGGTTGGCAGTGGCTGTCAGGCATGGGATAGACCCAGGTTTTGGCCCAGCATAGTGACTGTGGACTTTTGGAACGTGCTGCAGCATCTTCCTTCTTGGCAGGTGAAGAGGGTCCCAAATAGAGAAGGTTTCTTGTTCAGTAATGCTCACGGGAAAATGCAGTTTGCTGCATTTTCTGTTTGCTTTGAGTGTTTTATATGGACACGCAGATTTGCTGATTATATTGTTTTGTTTCTTTCCTTCACGAAAATATAAAACTGTCAAAGTTTTTTTTTTGTTAGAGAGAAGGTAACAAGAGAGGGTCTAGTGTTCATTGGCAATAGAGAACTAGTGATAAAACCCTTTGGGGGATTTGGGGATTTTGGGTGATTCAGATATGCTGGATGGAACTACTAAAGGAAACATGTCTCTTTAAAAGAGTTTAATCATATTTGGGCTGCTATGAAAAAATCAAATTATTGCCACATGGCATCACTATGGAACATGGTGGGAGGGGAGGGGCAGGAGGAGGTTTGAATCTGTCTCTTGTGCATTTTCTTCATCAGACTCATTTAGGTTTCTTACACAGCTCTGTGTGTCTTGTATTTGTTTTGCATGCCCTTTGGCTATCTTTATTACTCCAAATTATAGCTACATCTTTTGACCTTAACTTGAGCTTAGCATAGTTTTCGTCTAAGATTGTGTATATTTAGGGTCACTACCAATTAACTTCAATATAACATTGAATTCACATAATAAATTCAAGAGAATGCAGTGCACAGAGAAGGAGAAGATTTTCTGCCTTTAGGGAGAAGATTTTCTGATTCTAAAAAAACACTCTGAACTGACCCAGATGTGCAAGAACAATACTCACTGACTACACAGAACAGGTTCTGGGGTCTTTTGATCTTAGCCTCCCCATTTCTTTTCTAAACATCTTCAAAGGGCTGCCTTTCTGAAACGAGAAGTTCACCCATCCTTATTTGCTGACAGACCAAACAGAAAGGGCACGTGGAAGCTCTTTTTATTTTATTGTTTGATTTATTTAAAAAGCAAATGTATAAGATCTGACATATGTGACACTGGGATCCAGGACTCCTCAACACACATCTCAGTTCTGTATCATGTCAAACTCAGAGGAGTAAATAGCTACAGCCATACATAATGATTTTTTAAATGAGTAACAGTGCAAAAGGGAATGTTTTTTCCATTCTAGCAAGCCTAACACAATAAAATTCCAACAAGGTTAAATCCTGTCCAAAGTGCCCCTGTCACTTAGAAAAAGATGAAATACAGACAGATCGTGGAATATAGAAAAGTTCTTGTTTGTTGGAAGTGGCTGTATCTCCGATTTTTGTTCAGGCTATTAGAAAATCTGAAGGAAAAGGTGTAAGTGGCTTCTTTAGTATTATTTATAGACTGACTGATTCAGACCTCTCGAACAACATTGTTAATATTCTTTAAGTCTATCAAATAGATAAGAAAACAATTAATTCAGACAATTTTCCTAAAACTGACAGAGTAGAAATCAATAGCAAGACTAAATCATGATGCAGGGCCTGACCCTTCACAACTACTCTATGTGCTTCTTTATAACAGTTCAATATGTGGTCTTATTTTTTATGGTGTACAGCAGTTCAGGCACTATTTCATGAATATGTAAAAGTGCATCTATTTCTGCCACACCAGAATCCATGAAATGTTAGAGTCATTATTGCAACTCATGCTCTGTATTTTCAATCATTTTACAAACAGGAAGACTGCTCCACCTTCCAAGATGAGGACGAGGAAACAAGCTTCTAAATGTGCCCCAGAGATACTAAAAAAACAGATTATAACCGTCTAACTGTTTTATCCTTCTGATTCTCAGGAAAAAAACCAAATATCATGGCAATGGCAAGTCTCAGAGAGAAGTCTGTGGAAGTTCAAGCTTCATAGGAGAGCAAATCCCACTGATTTGCAAAGTTTCTAAGTACTGGGGCTTCTGAAATGGTATTTACATACCTAAATATGGACTAAAGTGCATGTCCTTATCATCTGTCCAACAGCTGTGAGACCACATCTGGACTACTGTGTCTGGTTTGGGGCTCCTCAGTACAAGAAGGATACTGACACACTGGAGCAGGACCAATAAGGTAGCCAGTAGGCCAGAGAACATGATATGTGAGAAGATGCTGAGAAAACTGGCCTTCAGAAGAGAAGATTAAGGTAAGACCTTACTGTGATCTACAACTACCTAATTAGAGGACCGATACAATGAGGACAGAGCCAAACTCTTACAAATACACAGTCATAGGAAGGGAAGAAAGAGACACAAGTTAGGAACATAATAAAATCCGATTAGATCTTAGAAAACTTGCTTTTCCATTAAACATTGGAACAGGTCACTCAGAGAGGTTGTAGAATCTTCATCCTTGGAGACGGTCTGGATACAGCCCTGAGTAACCTGGTCTACATAGACCTGCTTTGAGGAACGGGTCTGACTGGATGACCTCTGGAGGTCCCTTCCAACATAAATGGTTGTATGATTCTGTGGGGGATGTTATTCACCCACTCACATTGTCATTGTCTGAGAACCCGGGCATATCCCTGTGGATTTGAATTCTAACAAACTGGAAAAGTATATTGACTGTAAGACTCACACTTTCTAGCAAGAGCTCTAACTGCTTTAGTATTGCATAGAAGTCAGGAAAGACAACCTCTACTGTCTGTTCTACAATAAATTAAGCATTACTCTGCTCTGCCAAAGAACAGATATATAATCTCAGGAAAGAACTTCACATTCTGGTTCCTAAATGGACAGAAATGCCCTTCCATAGCCCTTCTAAAAGTCTATGCCAGTTCTACAAATCAGTGGTTCCTCAGAACTCAATATTTCTTGACCATCCTTTAGAAGTTCTAAACTCTCCAGTTCCTTGCATGAGGATTTCATTTCCTAGAATTTTCCCAGAATTTCAGTTCCTTGCATTTCTGGATTTCATTTACCAGAGTTTTCCTTCTTTGTCTAAGAGCTGGTATTATGGACAGAACATAAAACTGTTCATATTGTTTAATCACCAGCAAGCCTCCTGGCACGTTTCTTTTTTCATGCCAAAGAGCACTCTCTCAGAACATCTGAGAACAGTTTGGGGATAACATAGGGTATAGGAGAAAGAACATTTAGCTATATGAATGTAAATTGTCCCATGACACATTTCCTAACGGCCCGTTTTAATTACATGCACAGATGCAAACAAGGATTCTAACCCTTAGGGTCTTAACTCCTTTCCTGGATATAGCTTGCAGTCATCCAAATTACTTACCCATACGAAAAGAAGTAAAACATGATTGAATACTTTTTGGACTCTACCTACAGGTTTATCCATCCCTCTCCTTAAATTAGAAGAAACTAGTCAGACTCTCAGAGAATACTACACCAGCTTAAAATACCATGGCAGATTGGTTATACCATACAAACACTAGAAAGATCCCAGTGCAATGCCCACTACAGACAACAGAAAGACTCCTACTGACATTGCTAGACACTGGATTAAGTTCAAAAAAAAGAGAGAGAAGATACAAATTAACTAAATATATACATGGAATTCAAGAAATATAATTCAGGAATAAAGAAAACAGTGATAATACTAGAAGCATGCAGCCAGCTAAGAAGCTTGTCAAAGGCACAGGAGTAGAAATTCCTCAGCAAAATTTTAGTAGAGAGCCAAAGAATGTGGATTTATTTCACTAATGATGACAAGTTCAAGGCATCTACACAAAAATAAGATGGGTGCTGAGAGATGAATTGACACAGGCTATGTACTTCATCCGAGAAGTGCAGATACTGTTCTTACAGGAGGATAGAATCATTCAGAGCACAAAGTTATTACAGACAGAACAATGACTGCTGTAATAAAACAATGTGCAACAGGTCAGAGGCATAAAAAAGCTGTTTCTTTCAGGGGGATACTTAAAGTCTTTTTCTGTTTCAGAGCTGATAATAAAATTGTCTATATCAAGAAACAGCCGAGAATCCCCAAGCGCAGTATTGTTCAGTATTTTATCAGTTCCTTCACTGTGAAAAAGGGGAATGCTACAGATAGATACAAGAAGTTCCTCTTGTACAGGTTTATTTTCGACATGACTTAACACTCAGCAGCATCTCCCTTACTGTATATAGATGATGATCATCTTTCTGTATTTACAAACTGTATCAGTTAAGTTCTCTAGGGGACTGAAGTATTTTCAATTGGAAGCATAGGACATTCCACAAGTTCAAGATAAAATTAAGTGCTATATGCACTAAATGTCCATTTATAAGCTGCTGGATGGCCTCAGCATTCCATCTGGCCCTCCAAACCAGGGCCTACTATGAGACATTTGGACACACAGACATGAAAAATTAATGTTATGAAGGGAGTAGGAAAGAGTTCTATTTGTCAACAAGAGCCTTGGCTTTCATTTTGCAGATAAAAATGTAGCTATATCTGGAAATTTTCTTAAGATTTAAATGTACCTAAGTAGCTATAAGTAATTATAGTTATTAAAGAATTCTGTAAACCAAAAATACCAAGGAGTAAACTGACTTAATGAAGACCTATTTCTTACCGGCAAGTTACACTGGTTTAATGAAACAGGATCTTAAAAGGCAACTTTAGCACTATCATTTTTGTTTTAAGCATGGTTGCCAACCCAAAAGTATTCAATAAGTGCATAGTTATTCAGACACAAACAATAATGAAATTAGTAAAACTTATAGCCTTAAATCTCATGTACTCTATTACCTTAAAAATGAAAAAAAAACAATTTCTCTTTTTTTACAAATGAAAGCTGGGTCTCTTAAATCATCTCATGCTGAGCAAAGGGAAGCTGAATATTTTTTAAAAATCATGGAATTTTTGAAAAATTACAAGGAGAGAAACAAAATCTAGGCATTTAATGAAATCATAGGAGACGCAGACATGCATTAATTACATTTACTCAGGAATAAAGCAATAAAATATAACATTAATGTGTTCATTTGCAAGAGCAAACACTTAGTGGAATGAGACAGTTTGGAAGAATATATAGATTTACTTACTGTGCAACTTCACTAATATGCTTTGCAACCAGGTTTTCAATAATTATTTTCTTATGTGAAATGGAACCAGAAACAAATGTCAACTTCTGATGGCAAAATTCAGTGCCCAGCTCTGTTCCCTTCCTTATAAAAGAGGCTTCTTTCACACTTTTGAAGTACATGCTAGATATTGGATGGACCATCTCTTCTCAAACTACTTTATGCCCATATTCCATGGAGAAAAGCAAAGCAGTAATCCGCCATGGCAGGACAAAGAATCTTCTGAAGAATCAGGTAAAACTATGAAAAATTCTCCCAGAGAAAAATATGCAACTGATAAGCAGATTTCTTCCAGGAGTGCTATTAAATTCACTGATCATTTTTTCATTTCAACTTGTCCATAATCATAGAATAAGTCATCCCCTCTTCTATGCTTCCATATCCGTGATAGAAAAAAAAAGAAAGATAAAAGCCAGAGTGTGAAACCACCAAAAAAAAAAAAAAGAAAAGAAAAGAAAAGAAAGCTAACGTTGAATTTATTCATAAGGTGATCCTCAGATATTACAGTGACAGCCACTATTATAGTGAAGTATTCTCTCAGATTTTTTTTATATTTTGTGCTTCCTTAATAGAATTCTTACCTATGTTCCAATTCTGGAGCCATAGACACCTGACTGTTAAAAATGTTGTTTCTAGATAGTAAAATAATAACTTTGGTGCAGTGATAGAAACATCAGCAACATACACTGATCACTCACTGGATTAACTTCTTAAGAAGCTATTTGTAAAACATATTTAAATATTTGGAGGAACTACTGGAGGAATAAAAATTATTATTAGAAGATGTTACAGCAGATGTCCTCCAACAATTTCCCACAAAAAGAAAAACTTAAATTATTTTATAAAGTTCCTTTAGTGTTTCAGCAGCCTTTGAAGTACAGAATAACATTTTCTAAGAGCTACGATTTATAGACATACTGTTTTATTTGGATTTTTTGGTAAATCATGTGGTATTTTCTTCTGCTCTTGTAATGCTTAACTCCTCTCATGTCAGAACAAACTGAAAAAAAATCCATAAACAAAAGAAACTCTCTTAGGACTTGTAATTCACAAGTATACACTGTCACGATGCATATGAAAAAAAAAAACCTGCAGGCAATTTCACACTTGCTTTCTGTTGCAAAGCCTGGTGACTGGAATTTTATGACTTCATTGGAAGTAAGGCTCTTACACCTACTTTACACTAAGCTTACACTAAACAATGCAATGTGATTATTCTAGATATCTCTAACTGAACATGATACATCTACATCAGGACAATGAATTGTCCTAGAAGTCATCAGCCAGTCCTCCATTGGCCACGGGTATTTCCTGGACAATTATGTGAAATTTTCAGTGGTTTAGTAAGTTAGGGGCGCCAGTCCTCATGACATTTCTGAGTCCAGAAGCAGTAGGAAAAGTTTTCTGAAACAAACACAGGTACCTCTGTAACATGCTGAACCATCCACTCTGGACATGTTTACAGCTCCTGAAACAAATTCATTCCTCTTGATCATTTCCCCTGTTGGTGAACCCTAATAGGCAATAGCAGCTGGCACTAGAACTAGATGAGTTTTTAGCAGCATAGAGTTCCTGATGCTAACAAGAAAAATCATTTGCCTCATACAGGAAATAAAGGAAAAGTGCTTCAAAAAGGTCATCCATTCTTAATTTTTTAAATGAGTGCTTTGATTCTTTTTCAGTTCAAAATGGCTTTAACTGTTGAAAATCCCCAAGATCTTTTTTCAAAAATGCTGACCTATTCTTAGAATCAAACTTCTATGTCAACTTAGGGTTGGGCTTATTGTTTCTCAAAATGGTCATATTTTGTCCCCAAACATGACATTTATTCACAGACGTCTAGTTAACAAGGTCTGAGTTGAATAGATGCAGTGAATTATATAATAAATATACCATTTACCTGAATTAGTAAAATCTGTGGTAAATCTAATGACTTTTCCATCCCCGGTTCCCTTAATTTGTAAAAGAGCAAAGTACAGATGACTGAGTAAAAATTTGTTTTCATCAATAATGTAAAACAGCTTAGTCATATCTTTAAAGAATTACTTGAGTCGATTCTTAACCATTTTGTGGCCATTCTTTACAGTATTTTTTCCTAAAATGTGTGAAGATCATACTGTTTCTTGTATTGAACAGGTCCCTGTATTGCTCCTGGCAGTATGGAGCAGCAACTTGTGCTGCAAAATTATCAGAGTATTTTGCATTTGCATTCTTTTTGTCAAGCAGAAGTCCTGGGGCCTGAAAAGTGATGATAAATCAAGACCTTGGTCTGCTTGTCTGTAAACCCAAGAAGGAACACAAAACATATAATGGCTTACTGGTAAATCAGTTGAGGTCACAATATTAATACCTGTCAGTAGCTAATTAAATGAATAGGAATACAGAAAAGCCTGAAGATCTGTATTTGCAGAAAAGTCCACATAGCTGAACAAACTTAATCTTAGTTAGGCAGGCACCTACAAAACCAGCTAGTTATTCGAAAGTTGGGAGGTTGTGAGAGGGAAAAATTCTCTGAGTGTGTTTCATACTCAGGCAACTGTTCTGAATTCAGAATACACTAATCTGGAAAAAAATGTCTAGAAACCCAAATGGATAGCTACATTCATGTGTGTCTGTCTCTCTGTGAAAGTTAATTGACATTATGAAGGAATATAAGAAGACCAGAACGTGCTTAGATGCTACGTTGTTCAGCATCTAGTGTAAGTTTTAAGGGTGCACCAATACAGGTTTAAGAAGAGTTGATTTAACTCTTTCAAGACCTATAAAGTACTTTGGACAAAACTGTACACTGAGGATCTCAAGACAACTGCTGAAAGCCTTAACCCTGGCAACTGAAACACTGCAATATTTTTCTTGATTTTATGAGTCATCATAAAACTGTCATTGTGTTTTGCTTCTTTAATTCTACTCTTTTTTTTTTACACATATTTAAAGAATATACATGGATGGAATGCACCACTAAGAGAGATCTTCCCCTGTGTCAGTCTAAAATGTATTCTAAATTGTTTTCTTTCCATTTTGGTGGCTAGTTACCCTCTAAAATGCACTTTTCTCATAATTCTGTATGTGTTTTAAATGAGTCAAGTATATTTGCATGTTCCAGTTGGGTCTGTACATCTGGGATCTCTTTAATCAGTCATTTTCTTATTAGACCATGTAGAGAAATGATAGCCTTGTTCAAACAATTTTGCATTAAAAAGAATGCATATGTTTTCTTCACGGAGGGAATAAGAAGAGTTTAGGCATGTTGGAGTTAACTGCATGAGCTGGTTACTCGAGGTTTAACAATTCCTGTTCTTCACAGCTGTCAGTGTTGCATGTTAAGTATAATATTCCCCATTGTCTCCCAACACTTTGTATTTTTTGTAATATTAATACTGCTCAAAGAATTGTGTACGACATACAGCTGGTAATCAACAATCTATGATTAAAGCAGTTTTCAAATGTGCTGGATATTCTAATCCCTTTAATTCTTCATTTGCATAACAATTTGTCTTCGTATTTTCCCTACGGAGTTTAAAATTGTAATCTAAGAAAAGAAGAGAGATTTTCATTTCCTCATTAAAAGTTTCTATTCACTTTAGTAGTAAATCTGAGCCTGGAACAATTTGTCCAAGTATTAACTGGTGCATAGGGAGCGAGGAAACTGCCCAAACAACTCTCAAATGACTGCTGCTTCAAAATATGGTCTGGACTGGATGAATTTTTGATATTTCCTACCCCTAAACATCAGCATCATATGCTACCAGCCTATTTCCAAAGACCCAACAGGAAAAGGGAAGGTGGAGGGACCTGCATGTGAAGGAGAAACCAGGGCATGACAGAGACTTGGGCATTTTTTCTCACAATATCTGTCTGAGGACAAAAGGGAAACAAAAAATTTCATCCAGCCTTCATCAGCAGGCCTCCTCCTCCAAATTGTTAACACTTGATTCTGGGATGGATGGGTGGATGGGGGGAACAGAAATCTATTCTAGAAATATTAAAAAGCTAGCTAAGCTCTAACTCTATGGTAAGCCAAGAAGAGAAGTGACAGCAGCTTGATTTAACTCACTCTGTTGTCTGATCTGAAATTCTGACAGAGTTTGAATTGTAGGATAAAAAGTTTTGGAACAATATATTGTTTTCCAGTGTCACATATTATGATCCAGAAGAGCAACGGTTTTGCTTCAAAAAAAATAAAAATAAATTACCCATGCAATGGGAAATACCATTTTTTACATTATGTTTTATATCAGATTCATGTTTTGAATGGAGTATCTGCCCATGTTTTCAGAGTCTGAAAAGGTAGTCTGAAAAATGGGACTTTTCACATTCGGGTATTAAGTCATTCACAGAACTCAGGAAAGAAACCCCCTGTAGCAAAATAACTGCATATTTTTATATTTTCTTCTAACACTAACAAGATGAAATAGGAGGAAAAATTGCATAACTGTTCCTTTAACCACTGTGCAAAAATGTCAAATGCTTTTCATTTAGAATGTGATATTTCCAGCTTTTTCCACCATTAAACAAATTACCTAAGAAAAAAAAGATTTCCTGTGAATAACATCTCATTAAAGTGAGATGTCCTTGAGAAGTTCTGCTGACTTTTATAAATGAGCAAAAAAAGAAAGAAAAAAGAATAAGCAAATTAACAGAGCTGAACAAAATCCCAAGCTGGAAGAGCCAGACCCCAGCAGACCAGCAAGAGATTTGAGTTCTGAAAGTCAACATGTCAACAAGGACTCAGAAAAACCCGCATGCAGAGCAGCCGGAGCGCTCCGTTGGAAATGGGTCTTACAGCACTTGTGCGAGAGCCGCGTTAAATCAACAGCATTTGCACTGGGGCTGGAACATCAGAAATGTCACTTTATTCCTTTGTTCATTTGGTGTCCATTCTAACATCACTGATGCCCAAATTATATTATGAGTACAATATTGTTTATGTAAGATTTAGTTTTTCTACCAAGTATTCCAATGTAAGTAGAGTAGCACTATACCATGAAGGGCTGTTGAAGAGCACATTTTGTGTTCTTTTCATTTACTCCTATAAACACAAAAATTGGAGTCAGCTGTCAGTTTAGTTGAAATTAAAAGGATGAATATCACTTTAATGTTACAATTGAAACCAGATTACTATTTAAAAAAAGAAAGAAGCAGCAAGTTATGCCTTGGAGAGTTTGTAGAAGATTTATTGCAAATGCACAAACCAAAATCATTGAATGCAACCACAGCTAAGTTGCAGCATATATTGTTTTATTTTTCATACAGCTAATTCTGGCAGATACTAATTATCCCACCCTAAACCAGCACATGTATTTATTTATCGCTTTGTCTCTGAAGTTGATATGAAATCCAGTAATATAACACAGTCTAAAACAATTTAAATAGACTTCATTATTATTGGGGATTATGCATTTTTCTTTAACTTGTGTTTAAAATATAATTCTACTATTCCTACTGATTTTTCTGAGATTTTCTTTCTCGTCTTTTTTGTTATTCCCTCAAGAAGAGCCCAGCTTAGTAATGTTTTGTGACACCAGAGGCACTTTTAAAATGAAAACTCAGTAGAATGCAAAGCTCATTGAAGTCAATGAAAACAAATTAGACAAAGCAAATGCAGTTTGTTTCAGTTGCCTTTGGCTAGGATGCTGCCTCCTCTGCATGTAGCTACATCATCGAGAAAATATTTGCAAGTAAAATCTGGTAATAATAGCAGAGTACTCACCAATACTAGCTGCATACTCGCAATGAGGTAATCTTTTTAAAACACTTATCTTCAAGCTGTCAACGAGGCCGTGCCTGCAGCAGTGTCTTTCTTACTTGGCTCTGTAGAGGCTCTCTAGCCAGCTAAGCTCAAGGGTTTTCACGCTACTGCAACGACTGCAAATAGTCCTACTCTCACCATACAACTTGTCTTTCTCCTGGTAGCTTCCAGCAGTGTATTACTTTGTACTTAGCAGGTACGGCTCTTTCTCTAAGTGGCAGGATGACAACGTGCAGGTGTCGTAGAAGAGCTCTGGCAAATTAAGGTATTGTGGCTGCTGCCTGCTGCAGGAAAAGAACTTCCCTTGGCCTGCGGTACCTGACTTCCCGCTGCTGACTAAGGGATGTGGGGTGTTCCTGAGCCACTGGAGGTGATCTCTTTGGGGTTTCTGGGACATTTCAGAGAACTGCCTGTGCAAGAGAGATGAAGCAAGCACTATACTCAATGGTCTACAAAACCTCTCAATGGTTTTATGGCCAGTTTGCAGGAGAGAGTCAGCTCACTTCCCAAACAGTAGGAGCATGCTATAATTCTGGTGAGTATCAGGAGCTGGGGTTCTTTGTTTCCTTTCTCTGATGAACTAAGACAAGCTTTTAGCCTTTAGTACAAAGAGTCTGCAGGGCACCTGCCTCCTCTCTTACTAAGTCTTCTCCGGTTACAGACTCAGGCTGCATTTCCCATTTCTATCTTATGAAGTTTGTCCCCTGTATTCCCGACAGCATCATGGGGACAAAGATCCTGCCTGATTCTTCTAATGCATGTCTTCCTGCAGGTTCAGTGCTCTGAGACTCTCACTTGCCAGTAACTAATGGAAAGTTATTACCTCAGAGTCCGACTTATCTCTCATTTGTCCCAGCCACAATTCCAGCAGAGCTAGGAAGCATTTCCCATGTCAATTTATAATAATACAATCTGAAGAGAAATCAGAGTGTCTATATATAAGAGAGTATAATAATAAAAAGGGGGAAGGAATGGTCATAGCTGTACTTTCTAATGGGGAGATGGGTTAAGGGCTGTGTTGTGACTTAGTCCAGTTCTTTGAGATGATGAAGCTAACCAGGATATCTACAATTGTCTATTTGCTTGGTGTGAGACATGGACTAAAATGTGTGGGAAATACACCTTCCATCTTTCAAAATGTTTCCTCCTGTGCTGAACAGAGGGATTAGCAATGTCCTTTGATTTTATACCTTGGTGCTATTCATCAGCCAATTGTTTCTCTCTGGGAACATCACATCCCATGAACTGTATGGCTGTAAGGATTTCCAAATTTCATCAGTATCCTCCCACTCAGGTCATATCTAAGCTTGTCTCTGAAGTACATGGTGTACTTGGAACATCTGTTTTGTCCTGACCTCTAAGAAAACCTGATTTTGATCCTGAATCTTAACATGTAAGCGTGCCCTCCTTCTCTTGATGGCTGCCAGGGCCTCTCGCTTGCTTAGAGCCAGGTTGTCTGCCTCTTCTCTCATAGTTACTGGCCTCCTGCTCCCCATCTCTTTGGCTCTTCCACACCACTGTAGCAAATTTCCATAGCTCTGGAAAACCTCTTGTTTTTCTATGACTTTGTTAACAATCTCCTTGGCCAGCTGCTCTGAGACCCCTGATCTCCCTGGGTTCTGGCTTTTGATTATTTCTGTTTCTGGCATGGAATGGGAGGAATGACATTCTCTCCTCAGCTTTATATAAGATTTTGAAAAGGAAAATATGAAAGAAGCAGCCTTAAACAAAGTTTTTTTCACTGTCTCAAACCAGCCTTTTTGTTTCCCCCCCCCATGTTGACTTTCTTATGTCCTTGACATTGAAAAAGAGAGAAGAAAGAAAGACATTTTTGGAACATTCTTCTGGGTCTTTTTTATTTCCTGAAGTACATTTATACATGCTTGTCCAAGCAAGAGGGAAACAAACCTGATCAGTGTGAAAGAAAACTTCATCTTTCCTGTTGTCTACTGGTGCATCATTATATATCATAGTTATCATCAGCTACCAAGAGCAGTCAAATCCACCTGCTCTGGCCTAAGTTAAGAAGACAAGTTTATCTAATGCGTATGTGTCCCCTCTGAACTCAACCTGAATTACTAGTATGAACAAACTTCAGGTTTTGGCAAAAGTCAAAAGGGCACAAAGGGAGGAAAAAACATCAGCTTCAGCTTTCTGTAGACAACTCTCAGTGTAAGGCTGCCAAGAATAAACTCAACACTTCAAAGAGAAAAGCAATCTTATTTTCTTTTACCTCCATTTTGAAACGGAATTGAGATTTAAGTAAATGAGGATGTAAAATTATATAAAATGTGTTTCCTTCACTCATCATTTATCATGGATGTAATTTTTTTTTTTTTATTAAAAAAAAGTATAGTAGTCATTAGCTAGAACTAAGGTAGTTGGACTGTAGATGAATCCAAGAATTTAAGATAGAGCAAGCTGACCAAACAAAGGAAATACTGTTAGTTTGGTACCATATAGTTATCAAGTAGCCAGCATGTGATCCATCTAGCCTCTGTTCCAAGTTTATTTTGTTTCCATAAAGGAGAGATGAAGGTACAAAACAGGATCATGCAATGTAATTTAGCAGGACCACAACCCTGGACTTCAGGAGAGACAACTTTGGCCTCTTCAGAGATCTGCTTGGAGAAATCCCATGTGCTAATGTCCAGGAGAGAAGATCAGCCCAGGAGAGCTGGTTGATTTTCAAGGATCACCCCGGCCAAGCTCAAGTATGGATCATCCTCATGTGCAGGAAATCAAGCAAAGGCAGTTTAGAGGAGTCTTGCATGGATGAACAAGAAGGTCCTGACAAAACTCAAACAGAAAAGGAAATCATACAGGAGGTGGAAGCAAGAAAATGTGACCCAGGAAACAGCCTGCAGTTAAATCTGTTAAGGTATATGGAGAGCAACAAGGAAAGCTTTTACAGATTTATCAGTAGAAAAACGAAGATATGACTAGGAGAAAGGCAGGCCCACTTCTGAATAGAATAGGGGTCCTTGTGACAAAGGACAAGGGGAAGGTCAAGGTGCTCAGTGCCTTCTTTGCCTTGGTCTTCACTGGTAAGTCAAACCTTCAGGAATCCCAGGCCTCTGAGGCCTATGGGAAAGTCTGGAGCAAGGCAGACTTACCCATGGAGGATGATTAAGTTAGGCAACATTTAAACAAATGGGGCTTATGCAAGTCCATGGGATGTGATGGGATGCACCAATGGATGAAACCGGGGGAGATTCCTGAGGACCAGCAAAAGTACATGTCACTCCTGGAAGAAAGTAAATGTCACTCCTAACTTTAAGAACAGCAAGAAAACATATCTTGGGGAATTACAGGCTGTTCAGCCTCACCTCAATTACTGGGAAGGTAATGGAGCAAATAGTCCTGAAAACTGTTGCCAAAAATATTAAGGACATAAAGATAATGGGGAGAAGTGAACATGAATTTATGAAGTGGAAATCATGCTTGACCAACCTCATAGCTTTCTACAATGAGTGGTTCTATGAATGAGGGGACAGCAGTGGCTCTTGACTTTAGTAAGGGTGGCCAACTTGTTGAACATGAGCCAGTAACGTGCCTTTGCAGCAAAGGAGGCCAACAGCATCCAGATCTACCTCAGGGAAAGAAGGGAAAGAAGGAAAAGAAAAAAGCAGGTTGAAGGAGGTGATCTTGCCGCTCTACACAGCACTTGTGGGACACATCCCCAGCAAAGTAACAAATGAACATACTGGTGCAAGGCCAGTGAAAGACCAGGAATATGACTAAGAGACTGGAGCATCTGTTGTACAAGGAGAGGCTGAGAAGCTGGGCGGTTTAGCCTGCAGAAGAGAAGGCTCAGGAGGATAAGTTAAAAAGTACCTGATGAGAGGGAACAAAAATGACAGAGCCAGACTCCTGAGTGGTGTGCAGTGAAAGGGGGAGAGGCAATGGGAACAAACTGAAGTAAAGGAAATTCCATGTAAACTTAGAAAAAAATTTTTACTGTAAAGCTAATTGAATACTTTGATCAACCTGTTCCAACAGAGAGGTTGTGGATTCTTGATACTTGGAAATATTCAACACCTGGCTGGACACAGCCCCGAACACGCTGTTCTAGCTGACCCTGCTTTGAGCAGGTGGTTGTTCCACAGGATCTCCAAAGATCTCTTACAGCCTCAACTATTCTGTGATTCTGTGATTTTGGTTCCGTATATACCTCCCTTCTTATGAAAATGAAAAGCTTAAATCTTTTAGTCCATTTTCACCTTGGGAATTCACTGGAAATGTGAAAGATTTCTAATACTCACATAATACCAAAAATGCATGGCCAATTGAAAGTAACAAGTGAGAAACAAGGTACAACTACAAAGTAAACATTCTTGCCAGTGCTTCTAACTGGGATATTACTCTTCTCTTTTTTAAATAAAACATACATGTCTTGCAAGTGGCAAGTCCTGGATACCCCGGAAGCAGTATAAGCAATATTTCTTCAGGAACATATGACGGTAACTTATATTAAAGCCACATAGCTGCACTGAAAGCAGTTAAAGAAAGCAAGCTATGCTATACTTAATTTATATTTGATTTTTGCAAACATGCTGGTTTTAGCTGAGGTGTTCTTTTCCCCACAGTGTAGAGCAGGCAGAAAAATTAACTGCAGTACTTCAAGGCATGACAAAACACTCCCTTTGTTTTTTGATAATGAAATGTCTCATCATGGGCCTGTATGTAATTATGGATTAAACAATGGGCAAGATTTGGAGAGAAGGTTTATATTTTTTATGAGGCTAATTTGGTCCACAAAAAAAGTATTTTCCCTTCCAAATCTTGATACTCATCTCTTTTACCTATTGCACCCACAGTATCTGTGCATATAAAGACCACAGGCAACATCAGTAGGGCAGAAAAGGATCTCTTTTTTTTTTTAAGATTTGAGTGTACAGGACAAAGCCGTGTCAGTACATCCAGAGAAGATGTGAGCATGCTACATAAGATGAGTCTTATCATGCTAGCTCTCATTTGGCTATAATATTAAGTGGAAGAAAAGTCAAAGTTAGGACTGAGAATGGATCTCCTCCTTGAATCTAATCTGAACTGGGATTAACAAATATCATATTAAATATCGCATTCCTTAACAGTAAAACAGCTTACCTTCCAAACAACATTCAGATCAGTTCAGCCTTTCAGACAGGTTGTCTTTTCATCTTAGAATAGAATAGAATAGAATAGAATAGAATAGAATAGAATGAATAGAAATGAACTGAACTGAACTGAACTATTTTAGTCGGAAGGGACCTACAATGGTCATCTAGTCCAACTGCATTTGTTTTTTGAAACATAATAAAATCTATGTACTTTTCTGATAATTTTTTCAATTAAAAGAATACACATCAGAGAAAAAAATTCACACAGTCTCCAAGAAATAGGTATTATCAGTGCAGGATCTACAGGAAAAAAACAACTCCTATCTAGAGGAGGATATATGTCCCAATCCAGCGATAGAAATAAAAAAAAATTATTTAAACTGTGCAACATTGCCCAATGAAAATTTCCTAGTGCTTTCTGCAGGGGTCTAAAAAGATAATTCACACAGAGTATTGAAAATTCCCCTCATGTGAAATATTGCCTCCTTTTGGGATTGCATTCTTTCTTTAGAAAGTACCATGTCAAAGTGGTGCTTTGGGACATGGTTTCGAGTGTAGATGTGGTGCATGGGGAAGTTGTTTAGTGGTGGGCTTGACAGTGTTAGGTTTACAGTTGGACTTGATGATCTTAAAGGTCTTTTCCAACCTAAATGATTCTATGATTTATGTTTTCTTATAGCTGTGTATTGTCAACTATTTACCATCACTGTTTTGTAGAAGTATTTACACATACATTTTTACATTGTTTATCTAAGACAGAAAATGCCATTCAGAAACAAGGCTCAACATCTAATGTATTAGGTCTTGATTAATTTAGTTGAGGTGAAAAGATATACTTGTAAATGTGGATTGTGAGGAACCTGCAGTGGATGTTCTGTTTGTTAGTTTGATGTTTCTGCTGTGCTACTAAGTTTGGAAATCAACAGTTTAGAAATCAGGAAGCCACAGTTTATGAAAGTTTTTTCTTCTTCTTCCGATGTGAAGTATTTCATATTTCATAAAGAATGATGTAACTTTGTATGTTGCCTTAAGTTGCTGTAAAGGGTCCTTCTCCCCATCCTGCAGAAATGCTGCTCTATGAATTGCAGCACTGTTTTCTTCCATTGCCAGATAAGACAGAGATATGTGAAAAGTTTAAGAGCCACAACCTTTTTGCATCACCCATATAAAACAAACACCAGGGATTTAAGGGTTGAAAAGGCCTCCATAAATCTGGGATACCCTCAGGGGCCACAGACAGTGGGACAGCCCGGCGTACCGAGGCCATGCTCCTGCCATGGAGCAGCAGCAGCAGCAAAACCACCACCACCACAACCACCAGCAGAAGCAGGACCAGCAGCAGCAGGAACAGGACCAGCAGCAGCAGGACCAGCAGCAGTAGGAGCAAGAGGAGAAGGAGGATGAGGCGGCCTCGGGGCGGCACTCGCGCTCCGCCGCCAGAAAGGAGAGCTCTCCCAAGATTTGCAGCCAGTTTATTCCTACCCTGTAGGGCCATTTCCCACCAGAAACTACTCCTGTTTTTAAATCTGCATGGTTTTCAGAAGTATCCCTACAAAACTAAAGGAAAACAAAAGCGCTGTGCCGTATCTACGCAATAACTCATGCTTGGCTCTGGCAACAGGGAAGTGCCAAGAGAACGGCTTCCCATAGTAACTCAGCATTCCTATTTCTGCATGAGAATATTAAAATAAACATACACACACACACATTACTGTAATGATTTTGTTCAGAGATAAATCTGAAGGGTCAGGCTCCTTTTTATTAAAAATGCTCTTACTCTAATCCACAGAAAAAAATGTATAACGCATGAATATGCATGTTCATTTCTTGGACAGTTTCTTGGATAAAGTTCCTTAGACAAGGTTTCTTGGATAAAGTTCCTTAGACAAGGTTTCTTGTATAATTTCTGTCATTTTTTTTAATAAAAATGCTATTCAGGCAATAAACCAAAACCTGTTAGGATTTATTTGAGAACTTTTCTAGGTTTAGTGGATCTGACATTTACTTCGTAGTTCTGCATCAGAGCGGTTTTGGAAATGAGACACCATTTTGTTACTAAAAGCTATGACAGCAAAATCTCTCGTTTCTGTTCATGATGCATACCATTTTTCTTCAATAAAATAGTACCTGAATAATCAGGTAATGTTTAATATGAGGGAAGCAGAAACTGTCCTTTATTTTGTGCATAAACTGAATCTGAATTAGCAAAAAATCTAAAGTATAAACCATATGGTTTTGGCGTATGTAGCTGCCGTCTTTACAGTATCTTTTATAATGTGAAGAACAAGAGCAAAAGTGTTCTGTACTCATTATTACTTGCATATGAAGGGTCTTTTCTGATCTGAATTTAGGCAGAATGAAGTACTTTAAATTCTTTATTAATAGATAGATTTTCATTAAAAAAACATCAAACAATCTCGCTGCCTCCAGAGGATGCCTTTTACCCACAAATCTTCATTTGATTACTTTCAAAGGAAGAAGTGGTCAATTTTTATCAACTGCCTTATTTTCAAGAAGTGTTTAGTTTGGTTCTTGTTCCTTTGAGAAGATCTTTTGAAGATTTGTGTGATGTGGGTTCTTTCTGAAATTTAATCTGTTAATCTTCTTCTGATGCAAAACTGTTAAACTGTTAGCAAGAAGTCATACATGAACATAATAGTTGTTAGATAATAATGTCCTATTATACCCTGCTAAACAGTGACAGACTGTTTAGAGATTACAGATGGGGTGAAGATGATAAAGTAATTGACTCCTCTTGACTAAACATGAAAGACTGGTAGCAGTCTTCCTCCACAGTGCTGATAGTCCTGATTTATCCCCCATGGAAGATAACAGCAAACCAGCACAGTAGGGCTGGAGGGCAGTTGTTGCAGAAAAGTGTAGGATGAAAGGGTATTTAAAAAAGCAGGGCAATTAACTAGAAATGAACAGGACAGGACTATATCTAACATGGTATTTCAAGAGCAACTCAGAGCTGATATTAGAGTCCAAAGTCATGTGGCATGCCACAGACCAGAAGCTTTAGGCAACCCTGATGATGTTCCAGGAAAAGAAAGGTTAGTAAGCTTTGTCCCTCGGCAGAACCCACGAGTGCATGAATCACAGCATGCAGAAAACAGTTTATCACTGTATATTCCATCTACGCTTAAATAAAATCATGTGGCAGGTAGATAAGAGGAGAGGCCCTGTCCAAAATGTCCCTCACTGGGATGTAAGAGCAACCAAGTTGACTAGTCATATATGCTAACATACACAGTGTCCTAGATCCCAATGATGTTCACAGTTAGGTGTGGGCCAGAAAATTATCTGGCATTATTTTGCCCACTTGCCCAATGTACAATGTTGGCAAAATCTAAGTTTACTTTTATGGTGACCATAAGTGTTAGCACAGCACAGACCCTGTTCTGTAATAGCCAGTTTATGAAGTGTTCCGCTGGAAATTCAGGCAAGGCAGTGGAACATTGTCTCCTTTTGTGCAATGGCCAGAAAAACAATGGAGCCATTAATGAGTAGATGATAATATCTTATTAAAAGATAATATGTTTCTAATTAAAAGTCTTGTATGATAGATGGATACCACACTATTTTTCATAGGGCTTAAGATTAAGGAAGAAGAAATCCCAGGCAACCAAAAAAAATGAGTGTTTTTTATTCCTACCTAAGCAGAGATGTCTATGCGTAAGGAACGTACTGTGTGGAAATCTGCTTGCTCAAACTGGAAAATAATAGTAAAACATTAAACTTTTCAAACAACTCTTTCAGCAATAGAATACTATTGCATTAATACAAAACTGGCAGGCAACATATTACTCTTGAAGTAAAAGAATGATAATTAAATGAAGTTATGGTAAAAATTAAGACTGGAGGAACTGAGTCAGATGAAAGGGTGTACATAAAGTCCTGGGAGGGCATGTGCTCAAAGCAGTCCCCTTCTCCATCTCTCTGAAGGCAATAGAGGAGAATGTTGTGGCAAGGACTGCTGTTAAAAATGAATCTTTTTCCACTTGGAAGCAGTTTTTGACATTTGTAACAGAAGGGGCTCCAGCACAGTTTTTGCTGCTGCACTGTCTGCATCACGCCCCTCTCCAGTCACATGCTCCACCGAGGTCTTGGGACAGTCTGTGGCCTTCTCCAGGGATGGAGCAGAAGCCTCTGTTCCCTTTTCAATTTTCCTTGAAGACTTGTGAGTCACTCTCTGGGTGACAGTTCCCTTCTTCATATGGGCTGTAGTTCTGCAGTTTCTAAGGGAAATGATAAAAAGCCCAAGAACCTTTTGGGCTGCTCTTAGTCTTCATGCTAACAAGGATGAAAATGTTTCTGCTGAGTTTTGGAATGCTATTGCCCTCCTCCTCCTCCAGGGTGGCTTTCCTTTCAAGGGTCTTGTCCAGAAAGGCCTGGACAAACTAGAAAGAAATGAAGTGTTGCTATTCACTTGACAGTATTTATTATAGGCATGGAGGGCAAACAACAGTCAGTCGGGCCCTCTGAGTGCTGCTTTGACTTCCAATTTACACAACAAAGCAAAACATCCTCTTTGGTTTCTGTTCAGTTTTATAATACACAGAAATCTGCATATAGTTTAATGCAAATTTTAGCATTCTCATTGCAGAACTGCGTTCAACAAAACACTCCATACTTCCTCACAGCTTTATACAATTATACAATTAGAGCCATCTCTGTGGCTTGATATAAATATTTACCTCTTGAAGGTTCAGCTTTATTTAACATTAAATTTATTAATGCATTTTTGAGCTCATACATCTTTGCTATTGTTTTAGTTACACTCTTGGTATCTTCCACCATTATAAACATTTTTGTTGTGCAATGCCTGAATATTTCCACTTGTTTTGTGCAGAGAGTTTGAATTAAAGGGCAGCATGGGGTAGGAGGATTTTATGAGCAGACAGCAAGACAGGGAAAATGCGTGAAGGCAACAAACATGAGCCATGATTGAGGATTTGATGCAGAAACTGAAGATTTTGAAAATTTTAAATTCTTCAGACTTGGCAGCTGCTTGGAAATGTGGTATTAATGTAAGGAAGGATCCCAGCTTTACTAAGTATTGTAGCAGGCAGCTGATGTCCAGAAGAGGATAATTTTTGTGTCTCCTGGGCAGAAGCGAACAGAACAGAGGATTCCCTCTGCAGCATTTCCAGAGTGGCGGAACTCCTCCCTGACAGGGTGCACAGCACTGGCGCCTGAGGGACAGTCTGCTCAAATGCCCCCGGTTGCTTTGGTAAGTCTCATCCTGTCCAGATCTCCTGCGTGGAGGGGGGAGGTGGAGATTCAGTTATGAAAAGTACTGTCTGGGACATTTTGCTGACCATCTGTTTCCTCTTCACAGACATGCAAGGATGCACTCCAGTTTATCATTGTGTGGGCAGACAGCGGCACGACGAGAGGCCTTGCTTTGGCTTTTCCTCCTGAACGTATTTCTGCCAGCAATCCTTTCATTTGTTTTAGCATTGGGGGCCGTTTTGTCTCTGCCCTTTCTCTTTGCAAGTTCATGACAAGAAAGTGTCATGTTGAATGGGCATTCTCTGACAGTTCTACAACGAGAGTCAAACATGTGTCTCTCCCTTGAAGGCGCTAGGCTCAGGATCTCAGAAGGGTTCCCAACAGAAGTAGCAGAAGACAAGAGAATGGCTGCATTACTAGGGCTGTGATGTTACTATTGCTTAACATCAAGGAGAGAAACTCCTGTCTTTTCACCAGTTTTTAGTCAGAATGATGATTTCTAGTCAGTGATCCACGCACAGAGGTCAAGCGAGCGATTGGAAGAGTGCTAGAGAACAATGCCTGGGATGCTGTCACGTGAATCTTTAGGCCCCAGGTTTTTTGCAAAATCTCACCCACAGAGTTGAGGAAGAAAGCCAATCGTGAAAATCTTCATGATGGGAAAAACATTTTCCCTCATACGTTCCCTCTAATGACACACCTCTCTCCAACTGCTTTCTAATGTAGACTGTTAATAAAATGCCAGCTCTGTGCAAACGGGTTTCCTTGCAGAACGCCGTGGCCTAAGTGCTCACCCGAGTGACTTTTTCTTGGGAAGAGGATTAACACTGCAATACCCCACAGCTGTGACAAGTTACGGTAATTCCTACTTGTTGAGCCAGCAAAACCTGCGGTATCAGCTCATCTGTTCGAATGACGGCTCAAACACTGATTTGGACTGGCTCCGCTGTTGTGTATGCCTCAAGTACAGCGTGTTCGGCCAAGGCCCCCTTAAAAGCCCAGGCTTACAAGTTAAATGGATTTGAATTGACTCCTACCTAAGAGACAGAAGGGTAACATCAGAGATCCTGTAACACAGGGGCACTTGAAAACATCAGTTTTTGTGAAGCATCTGTTTCTATTCTAGGTCTCCATTACTGTCTGCAAAAAATATTGCTAGCTATCACTTGACACAAAGTAAGAGATGATAAAGTGGATCTACTAAATGAGGAGTTCCTTATTTAAAGCACTTTAATTATCTTTTTTTTTTTTTTTTGTTAGTACTGCTGTTACATTTCCAATCAGAGATTGAAACTCATTTTTTTCTGCAGTGTTCTTCCCAAATACATCATTTTAGACACTAAATTACCTGGAAATATTTGCACACAGTCTCTGATACAATTTCAAGGAAGCAAAGAACCAAAATAAGTGTTAAGCTTCCAACAAACCCAACACAGTTCATTTCCTTTACCACCTCCTTATAAAGGTAGCTTTATGGGTTTTTTTCAGATTAAAAAAAGTTTTGTTTTGTCTGATGTTCTGTTCTGTTCGGGACCTTTTTATTACTTCTCTAACCTGAATGTTGTTAGCAGTCCCCTCAGCTTGGTGCTGTTTCTCATGCCAAACATCTCAAGGTATGGAGACTTTTTAAATTAAAACTGCAGTTGTACTCACTTGATTTGAAATGCGACTGACTAAAACGTTCTGCCATGATTCTCTCTATAGCTTCACAGTGTTAGCTCAACCTGCCTTCTTTCTCCTGCTACAGTCTTTACGATATATATTTCTGTTTCTTTGATCCTAAGCGAGGGACTATGCACCGCAGGGCCAATCCTGAGAGCTTTCCCAAGCTGGCACAACACCACGAGCCAGAGGTTCATAAATCATTTTTAATCTGATGGACATTTATTTTTCTAAATAGACTGCCCTCAGCATTTCCCACAAGGACTCAACAAATTTCAAGAGTAGCTTTCAGGAATATTGCAAAACAAATACATACATAAAGAAGAATTTTGCATATGAAATTGGGACCCCACCGCTACCAGCTCTACCAGTCTACTTCAGCCTGCACTGTTGTGGGCAAAGCAGTCTAGATTTGGGGAATTTTTCTGGAGTGCCAGTATTGAGAAAAAGAACACGCACACACAAAAAACCCTTTACATAAACCTCTGTCCTCCTCCATCTTCAGTCTCTATTTTCCTTCTTTCTGCCCTGGATTACATTAAATCCAAAACTCATCCAGTGACATGGTGAGCCACAGTCCCTCAGTGGTGTCCCTGCCCTGGCATCAGTCACCCACAGCTGCAGTCCCTCAGGGGTGTACCTGCGCCGGCGTGGGTCACTCACAGGCCCATCAGGGTGTCCATACCCCCTTCAACATGAAGAGTCTTCTGCTCCAAGGGTGCATCTCCAGACCCTGGCAGTTGCCATTATCCTTCTAAAATATTTTTGAGTAGCAGCACTGGGGGCTTCTGGGTTTGGCTAAAGTTTTGATCAGGGATGGATTTTTCCCACTGTTGACAACGCTTGTTTCAGAGCCAGCTGGAATCATCTGTGACCATCACGGGGTAGTTCACAGCCTCCCGACACTGGTCACCACTGCCTCTCTCTGTGGCTTTAAACCTATAACTCATGCCCACTTATGCCTATATGCCAAATATAAATTCAGAAAAAAATTGTGTGTGCTGAAAAATAAAATGGTTGAGGGGTAACGGTTTCAAACTGAAAAAGGGAATATTTAGACTAGATATTTGGAAGAAATTCTTTACTGTGAGGGTGGTGAGGCACCGGACCAGGTTGCCCAGAGAAGCTGGGGATGCCCCATCCCTGGAAGTGTTCAAGGCCAGGCTGGACGGGGCTTTGAGCAGCCTGGTCTAGTGGGAGGTGTCCCTGCCCATGGCAGGGGGGTTGGAACGAGATGATCTTTAAGGTCCCTTCCACCCTGAACCATTCTATGATTCTATGACAAGGTATTGTGAAAATAGCACTGAATTTCTAATACCTCAGATATTTATGTTGTACTCTTAAGCTTCACACTACCAAATATATCTCATCAAAAAAATCCTTTGAACTTGTAATTTGTATATAAAATAGACATTCAAGTTTGGTTTTTTTTATTTAAAAAGTTGTTTTGACAATCGGCGGGTACCAATATACCCCAACCCTGGGTAGCAACTTGTAATCATCTCCCTTTGAATCATTTACTGAAATAAACAACTTATGGAAGAAGTTTGTTTTTTTCTTTTTCAAACAAAAGAGCAAAAATTAAAGGCCTGGCACTTTCTCTATAAAGCTGAGTAACAGTCATGAAGATCATAGTCTTCTACATAGCAGTTTGCATAACTGGCATTGAACTGACATTGAATATGCAAGACATTGGGTCCAAGCCAATGGCTTCCCACGCTGTTGAGAAGTTCATATTTGCACACATGCTTTCTATCCCTTCCATGATCCAGAGATACCAGGATTAGTTAAAATAATACTCTTGGAAGAAATGTGGGCATTTTCAGAATTTTGAGGGCTTATTAAGCTTATATTAGTTTTTCAGTTGTTGCTGTCCCCCACTGATGAAAAACTACCTTTGCAATTATACTTTTTCATGAAGACCAGAAAAAGGATTTATTCCCCAGAAGGCTTTACCTACACACATTAAATGGGAAGAGGTAAAGATGATCTCATCTACAAGGCCGGCTTTTATAAATTAAACAGCATTTTTGAGTTCCCATTTATAAAGAAAACACTGCCCAGATTCATCCATGTATCAGATCCTCAATTACTTGTCTAAATGTGTCATATACTACCCTGTATGGCACGTGGTTTTGAACAACTCTACAGGTACAGCTGGACATAGCCTGTGAGATGGCCTCCTTTCCTCTTAAAATCTCAGTGTCCTGTGCAATTGCCGTTTTTTAGTTCAATATATACACAATATCTTCTTCAGCGAATGCTTAGCAAAAGCATTTTTGCAAACAACAGATAGCAAAAGTCAGCATAAGAGGAGTTTCATATTAGTGTGACAGAAGAGAACTAGAATAGCACATAACCAACACAGCAGAGGATACATGTGCTTAGCATTGAATATAACTTGTAAGTGAGAAATTCATTGAAAACAGCACCACCACAGTCAAATTTAGAATCTCACTCACTCCAGGTTTCTCTGGACATTTCAGTCTGACTTATCAACCCGCTCTTGCTGAGTTTCCAAGAAGGCAAAAAGGACATACAGTACTGTGTACACAAAGGACCTTGTTGCTGTCGATCAGCCCCAGGACTGCTGCACTCCGGAGCATGATCTACTCTCAAAACCTTCGAATTATTTATAGGGGACAGGGGTGGGATAAAATTTTCTACAGGACAATAAAGTGAATACTGCTTGGCAAATGTAGCATTCAAAATGGGCTACAGCTGGTGGACAGTTTTGCTGCTGGAATAATTAGGCAGGTGAAAGCAGGTTGAAGGAAGGGAGTCCCACCAGAAGCTTGATGTGGAGAGAATGAATGGCTCGCTCTTTTTAAGACTAACTCAGATGGAGGAAAACACACATTTCGGGAATTATGTTGTATAACCTGCTATAATCCACAGAAGAAATTCTGCTTAGGAATCAAAGTTGTCCTGTTCTAGGTTTCAAGTCCTACTCCAGATCTTAAGAAATATATGTTGGGTTTGAAGACTGGTCTTGAATAATGCCTGGGTGATACAATAGTCCAGGCTGAAATGCACACCACATCCTCATCATTAGTAAAGGGTCCATCAGCCTTAAATGACCTGTATTTGCTCAAGAAGCCTTCATCTGTATTTATATCTGTTAGTTAACCATTTTAATAGGGAAAAGGTAATTTGGGTTTACGATAAGGTTATTTGTGGCAGGAATTTCTGTCATATAGCCAAGTTCTCCAGCTCCTCTGTGTGTTCAGCACAGTAACGCTAGCATTCTGCTTAAAAACACACCAGTATTCTTCGGTGCCAGTATGGTCAAAGATCTCACTTTTTCCAAGAAGTGGATTTGGAGGCTTCACAGATAATACATCTGCCCTTTCTTTTTACATCACACCTCAAAAAATGAAGCTGACCAGAGAAATCATAAGAATTAATATAGCACTCCAGAATGCATGTGCTGCCTACTTTCTCTCTGTGAGTAACATCTGGATTTTCTTCAGAGTGGCTGGCTGTGTAACTCAGAAATACATGCCAAAACATCTGCAAGTCAGCCGCATATTGCAAAGAGTCTGCAGTTTAGAGCTTGTGGGAATTCCTTGAATTACGGTATAGGGAGAACCAGGGAGGAGGAGGGAAGGGGAAGAAAGAGCAGGCATAACCCCAATGTCCTTATGCTGCACATGAAGGAAAAATAATAACAAAATGAGAGTAAGAATGAAGAATGATTGCCTCATGCAACTAACCAGCATTGTAGAGCTGCAACTCATTTATAATGAGAAGAAATACAATTTTGGTCATCTCAGTACAGATTTTTAAAATGCTATCGTTCAGCATTCATGCATCATTATCATAACTGCATACAAAATTCAGACTGAAAATGTTTCTTCCACATTCGTTCTTACTGTTACCAATCTTCTATGAACTATCACCTTGTCATAAACTGGAAAATTCTTCATGGTTTTAGTTCCAAGTCAAATATACATTTAGGCGATAAGAACCTTGTATCTTCCCTGACAAAGTCACCAACTGGCTTTATCAACTGTCTCAACAGAACTGAGCAAAGACTTTGATTTTGAACAAACCCATTGAACTGGGATTGAACTAATTTGAATTTACAAATTCATGATGAATGTATGATGAAGCAAAAAAAAAAAAAAAAGCAGAAAACCTGTTATCTAAGCCATCTTAGTAGAGCAACAAACACTATATACTTTTATATAAAAACCTAAAAAGAGGTTCTAATGGGTCAAACCAATAGTTCAATATTCTGCCTCCAAGAGTGGCAATGGGCAGTACTGTGTGAGGTGAGCGCATCAGCCATTATCTACAATACATTCATCTCGCACTCCCTCAGCATCTGCAATCATTGGATCAGGGATGGTCATTACACTTGCCTCTATACTTACCTATTCCTGTTTTAGGTTATGGGTGTGAGAGGATACATACTTACCTACTCCTCTCATCGTCTGTGAATAGACCCTTAGTCCATGAATTTCTCTTCAACTGTCTAGAGAGAAAATATCTGATCACAAAATAAATTACTAGGATCAAACTTAGAGTTTAAATCTGAATGTCCTAGTCAAGAGAATAATCAGACTAGAAGATATTTGTGGTAGAAGGGCTGTTTACTGCTCCCACCAAAGCCAGGCCACAGCGCAACAAGGAACATGAGGCCAAAAGGAGAGTACCAAACTGTGACAGAGCAATCTTGTGGCTGCATATCCCTGTGACTTTTTTGTGTATATATCACTACACAACAACTAGATAAAAGACTGAAACAATTCTGGAGAAAAGATCAGGAGCCCCCTGCAGCTGAGCGCCTTAGCTTCTGTAGATTGCAACCAACACCTCCAAGTCCACTCAGAAAGTAAAAGCTAACATAACCTCTCACCGAAGTTTCTGATAAAAAGAGGACTTCAGGGAAAACAAAAAAAACAAACACAACTCTTATCTTTCCCATAAAGTCCCCTTCAAGTCTGACAGGGAAGCTAAGATGCAGTTGCAAGCCAAGACATATTCTCTGACTGCCACTGTTTGCTCTCTTGAACTGAATGTCTATTTTGAGAAGTGACTGCGGAAAAACAAACCAGCCTCATTTTCAGTGTTTATTCATTTGTGGTCTATCAACTACTAGTTTCATTGGTATTGCCCAATAAAAATCAACAGGATTACATGAGTGCCACTGAAGACACAATTTGAAAACAAGGAGGCGGGGCAGCTCTTTCACAGCTGGCATGACCACAGATACACCACTGGCCAGTTTAAGTAAGGATCCAACTTCACTGGGGTTGAGGACGTATGTTCATTAGACATAAACAGAGCTATTTTGCATTAAAAAAATAATCAGCTGAAGCGTAGAAGAGTTAGATGATGGGCTAAAGGCTGGGCTCACTTAGGACGCTGTTTCTAGTCATATTTTCCTTATAGATTTTTCACTCCTGAGAGGAACTGCACCCCAAACACTGGCCTGCCCTTCCCTCAGGTGTCCTGTAGGTCCAGCTGCCCGAATACTTCCCAAAGTTGATGTCCTCTCTTCACTCCTGGACAGAGACCTCTCATGAAAGAAATGATGGCAGGTTCAGCACAGAGCTTTCAGTAAAGAACTAAACAAAAAGCTGATAGTGGTTTGTGGGTTACACTTTCAGAAGGGTACATTTTGTTCTCGTTGGTGTCAGTCCAAAATAACAACAGTCTAAAGTTTACTGGAATTGATGCTGGCTTACACCATCAGAAGTGAAAGTGAACTAGTGTCAAGAGACAAGTACATTTTGTTGGTGAAGGGAAAGAGATGTGCAGTTTCAATACAAAAATCTCTCACACCCTCTGGTAAGTGGGAACATCAGTCTTCAGTATCCATGCAAAAAAGCATGGCACGTGTAGTATCCAGTTATTTTTATTCTGTATTCTATTTCATCAGCATAACAAAGTTGAAGAACTAACTTTGATCTTAATCTGACCTGAAAATTCTTCTCAATTTATAAGCTTTCAATCAAGATTTTACCAATTTTTACCAGCATTTAATTGATTTTTACTTTATTTTTAGCTAACTCGATGAAAATCTACTTTGTATTATTTTCTGCTCTGTAATATAAGCTCATACTGAAAAAAGGAGACATATCATATAAGTTCTCCAAGTTTTCACTTTTCTTTCATAGACATCTTTATGCTAAGCATATAGGTGTAAGAGGAGAACAATTTCCTAATACTGACATTTGTAATATGGAAGGTTTGCATTGTCATAATGTGGAATGCAATGTTTTTTCCCCCCAGAAATAAGAAAAGAGACATGTAACAATAATGTCTCACCAGCAAGAACAGCAGAGATGCAGTGAAGACCAGTCAGCCACAAAATAATTGCTTTAGATCCACTCCTGCTTTTTTTGGGATTTTGGATTTTTTTAATTTAAAGAGAGAGATGCTAGGAGGTCAGGATAAGGTAAGACATACTGAGGACGGAGAGATCTAAATGCAGAGTGGGACCATGCAACTGTCTCTTCTGGGATAGGTGAATAAAGTAAAAAGGAATATATGCTTTCAAAAAATAACTCTTTGCACATCATTGCAATGTAACACTTTTTTAACCGATGATTACAGCATGGAAAGTTCTTCATCCCACTAACTTGAATCTTTTCTATTTTTAAACAAATTTCCAATAGCTAATGGTTAAACTAGAGGCCTAAAAACATTGTGAAGACAGAAGCTCCACTGCTCCGAATCTTTCCACTGTTTGAGAGACACGGTTAAATTCGAAAGGTAATGACAGGTCTGAAAGGGGAAAAAAAGTGGCATCAGCTGGCCTGCCTACCAGAAAAGAAGACCTTTACAAGCCCACTTCTGACCGAATTTAAGGGAAGTAAGAGGCAGAGTGGCACAGGCTGCTTTTGTGATATCCAGCTTTGAAAATCTGCTCTTCTTCTCTTTATCAAGCAATAGTGTTTGTAGATCCTGAAGCAGCAGTCCTCTCCCAGAGCTGTTCCCATTTGTCCAAGCATCCCGGCAGAAGGATGAAACCCACCATTATAAGGATCATCTCTGGAATCCCAAAAGGCAGAAGTAGTCCAGGAGAAGTTGAACCTCCTCTGCTCAGCACTCAGGAGGCCACCAGTGGGGTACCGTGCCCATGTTTGAGTACTCGGTGTGAGGGAGGAATGGAGGAAATCCAGTGGCAGGTCACTAAAACAGTTATGGGGCTGAAGCACAACATCTGAAGAGAGGCCAAACACACTGTGGGTATTTTTCCTTGAGAATAGGTGGCTAAAGGGAAACGTAGTGGAGGTCTTCAGCTACCTGAACAGGGCTTATAGAGAAGACTGAGCCCAAGTCTTCTGAGAAGTGCACAGCAAAAGGACAAGGGGCAATGGACACAAACTGCAACAGTAAAATCACTGGTTGAAAGGAAAAAAAAAATCCCTGTGAAGGTGGTCAAACATTGAAACACAGACTAGAGAGGTTGTGAAATCTTCCATGTCAGGCAGATCCAATTCACCTTTGAGGTTAGCCTTGTTTCAAGCAGGGATAGGGACTAGATGATCTCTCAAGGTCCTTTCCAACCTCAGAATTACAATCTTTTGAAAACCTTAGTGCTATGAATACATTTATAGGATCCACCATGCAGAGGCAGGATAAAAACAGATGTCCAGCACGAAGAACCTTTGGGTTTCTTGATAGCAAGCACAAGGTACCACTCGTTACTTAGGGATGAGTTTTTTATGTCTACATTCCCAAGGAAACTCTGAATATGAAGATGACCGGGATAAGAGAAATCAATGTATATCTAACGTACAGTGCTTTTTCAAACTTGTGCTTGAATATCTGTTTGGAAAAATCCCCAAATTTTTCACTCCATTGGGAAAAAAATCTGCATCCACACACACAGGTCTTCTATGTGCATGCTATTCCAAAGGAATACACTCTTTGAATTAAAAAGGACCAAAAATATTTTACTCAGAAGCTTGTGACATCATTTTATTGTATTTTGTAGCACTCTTTCCATGACATGCCTAATACAATATTAGTAATCACTACTAAAAGGATTGTATGAGGGCATTCACTGCACTTACAGCCAAATTTGATAACCAGTAAGCACACAGGCAGCAAACAGTTCTTATTGTCCTTTTTTTTTTTTTTGAAGTGAGCATTTAATGTCCAAAATAGCAGCCCAGGATCAGAACAATCTTACTGTCCTTAGCGTTATTATATTCTAGGTACATATGAACATATCCTAAATGAAAGATGGTGAAAACCTCATGGTTTGTGGAAGTCCACAAGAGGTTTCATGGAACATTCACATGTGCCTAACTACTGCACATATCTGTAGCAACACTTGTCCTAGCTAAATATGGATATATTTGTGCTTATAGATGCTTTATTTCCCTAGTTTATTTGTAAAGCATATAACCCATAAAACTAAAACTGAGATTTGTGGGATTTTTCTAAACTATATATAAAAATGAGTTTTGTAAGGATCTGGGGTCTGTTTTACCTTTTCCTTGCTTTGTGTAGGTCAAGTTTTAGTCCTAGAACTGGAACAACTTCTCTAAGTGACAGCATAAATTACAGTCATTTTATTGTGGGCTTTTCCCAGGAGATATTAAAAAATCTCCTTGAATGCAAGCCAAATAAAGCTAGATTACCAAATTACACATCCTGAGCCATTTTAACTTACTACACAGAAAATTCTCTCCACTCCTCCCCAAAAAAAAAAAAAAAACAAACCAAAAAACAGACGCAGATTAAATTTGCTAAACTTCTGCAAACAGGCAATACTGGGACATTGACTGGGCTTTGCTATACTTCTGAATGACTGAACATATGTAGCTTTTTCTTTTGTTTTTCCCCTGTTCAGGTATTTGTTTGCCCTATCTGACTGGATCAGGAATAACAGAAGTAAAACATTGTGCATTATTATTTGAAAAAACTACATATACAATCTTAGATACCAAGAAAATTTCCATATAATTTCTCTCCTGACACTCAGAACATCTGTCATCATCGTGTCTCATCTTAAAAAAGTTACACTTCTTTTTCTGAGACAAAAGTACACTGAGAGAGGAGTATAGAATAGCAGAAAAGACTCGCAGTTTACTAGTCTGGCAAGTATACTTCAGAGCTGACACTCCATTGCGAGGGTCAGTACAAGGTAGTTTAGCCATCTGAATGTGTTTTACAAATGAGAAAAAAAAATATCCAGTTTGTAACTATTGAGAAATATGAGAAGATACTTAGAACATAGTAAAAAGTAAACATTTACTGGATTATTTTAAAGTATATTACTAGAACCAACAGGACATAACTTTAAGCAATGTATAAAGTATTATACATAAAAACGCATAGATGTACAGTAAATATGTTCATTTATATGTAGACAGAGTAATATGTACACACAGAGTCTGTTGTGCTTCTGTAAGTCTAAGCAGTAATTCCTGTGGTATATTTTCTTAAAGCAGTTTTATTACACAACTCTTTTGACGTAGCAGGTGCTGAGAACAACGTACATTAACGCTAAGTAGGTAAGTCATATCCATTTACTCTTGAAATGTACAAATATAGGAAACAAAGGCCGTAAATGCAACAGTACCTCCAAGACTTCATTTTTTAAATTTTATTTAAATATGCACAAGTCCGCCTAATGGTGATACATAGGTTTCCTTCCTGCTTCCCTTCCGTGTCAACACGTTGACCAGGCACTTGGCACAAAATCTGTGATGCGCTTCAGCACCACTTCCACTGATTCAACTCAGTGCTCTCCTGACCTTGAAGTCTTCAGGTCAAAAATGAGAAGAAAAATATAAAATAAAAAAAAATATATAAATAAAAGAAACAAGCTTGTGGGCTTTTTTTTTTTTCCCACAAGTTATTTGCCACCAATACTGTCAAAGCAGCTGAATCGTAGTGCATCCATGGGCAGGAGCATATAGCAGCTTTTGTGCACTTCGCAAAAAAATATATTAAAGAACATCAAGTCTTTACTGGCTTGTTTTATCTGTTGCTAAAAAGATGCTGTGCTGCTTCTGAGCCCTTTCCATCAAATTCTTTTTCTTCTTTTTCTTGTCCTTTGTTTTTGCTGGCCTTCTTCCTAAAAGAAAGAAAAACAATATCAGAGTCAATGAAGTAAAGAATACAGAAGTGATATTAGACTGTAGCCAAAAAATTCAGTGGCACAGAAACTATCGATGGGGACTGCGAAGGTAATAATGCTGGCTAACGAGCTTCGATCATCAGTGAAAACAGACGTTTTCAATGTGGTACAAGAGGAAGCAGGACCCTCGACTGTCATCACTTGTCCACAGGCAGGATTTTGCTGGTAGGAGTAACCGTGTTGATGTAGGTCTCACTTTGGGCAGGGGAACTCACGCAAGCGATGTTATGCAAGTGCCTGCGGCTCAGCGCCAAATGAGTACGTAGACTCCTAACTCACCGAAAGCTGGCGACATGCCTTAGACCCTTGCGTAAACTTGCTTGAGTGAGTAATCCTATTTAAGTCAAGTCGAATACATCCATGATTTCGATGAGAAATTAGGCATTACAGCCCAAGTATTTGGTTGGATATCATCCCTACGTGCTTTGGCAGAAACAGTGCCGCTTCTGTGAAGAACTGCTATTATTGCTTATTAGTACACTGTGCCTAATTCTCACAGCATATTACCGTGCAGAAACAAAAATTTCATTACACACTTTTTGTTATTGGAACACCACTGAAAAATAACCGAAATCAGGAAATCAGGATCAATGCAGGAAAAAAAAAATCTCGGACTCCTGGGATGGGAAAGTTTTCTCCTGTTCAGCTCTACTAATACATCAGTGCCCTTTAATTCTCTCAGCAAAGACACCATGGACTGAAAAAAAGCTAGATGTAAAGGCCCACATTCAGCAATGCATTACCTTTTTAGTATATGTTTAAATCCTATCAACTCTAGTAGGATTTAAGGAGACGACCGAATGCTGTCTGGAGTGAGAACAGTCTGGGTTTTATTGGCAGTATCATATACTGAAATATGTGATCAATGGTAAAAAAATAAGGTTATTAATCTCTAGAGGTGCCAACATTGTAAATTTTCAGGAGAGCTAAATTAACTTAAGAAGACAGTAAAAGGAAATTCAAGTAGCAGACAACACAAAAATGTGAAAATGCATTTTTCATCTACAATGTCAGTACATTATTAATTGGGAGAAATGTTTGCCAGTCTGACTTTGTCTTACTTCCATATTGTTTCTTAACTAAAAAGGCCCAAACCAGTATGAAGCCTTTTTTCCTCTATTTGATAATAACACTGAATAAATCTGATTCTAAAATTATCAAAATTTATGATCCATTAAAAATAGAGGGTTATATACTTGAGATTACATATTTGTAATATGCTGTCTAGGCTACTATTCTCTAGGAATTATTGGAATACTCGTATATAAAATAGGACAGGACGTTAAGGTAATGAGCACGTAAGTTCAGTCCATATTAAAATCATAAGGGACCTTGGAGTTTACTTCTGCTTCTCATTAAAGTCTGGCATTAATGCTACTATGGCATCTTGCCATTTTTAAATCTAGTTAATCCTACACAGTAAAACCTCAGTCCAACCAATCATTAATCAAAGCAGCTTCTAAGTTAAAACTCTTTAGTAACACGGTATCTAATGACTAGGCACACCTAATGAGGTCAGAGGGAAGGAATACTTGACACAAAGTGGCATTACAACAAGATGGTTTCAATTATAGAAATTTCCCTATCAAAATTCTATTATGTGATTCTACTAGTTGGTGTATTGTAAGGTAACAGAACTGAGATGAATGTGTAGTTGAACTCTGTAGTCTATCTCGCACTTTAAATATCCTGTTGTTTTTTTTAACCTGAATATTTGAAATATTTATTAAGAAAGAAGTAGATGAGAGGAAACAATTTGAAATGAGTGATAACGCTGCTCACCAGCGAACCAATTAGAGCTTTATCAGAGTTTTGCTATCCTCTTTGCTCAATGATCTTACTTTCTGAGATTTTTCACTGTACAGACCAATTAGTAAAAGAAATACAAACTCCAGTCAGTGCCACATGGGCCACTCTCTATGATCTCCTCCAGACAACTAGAGTAAATGCTTACTGCAAGTTTAAGGAAGATTCTGTTCTTTTCCCCCTGAAAAGCATAGATAAAATGACACATAAACCCCTTGGTATCTATTTATCTAAGTCTTACAAAGTAAGGCTGCAATGTAACCATCAAATCAAATTGCCAGCACGCTCCCCATACGATATCCTTAAAACAGAAATGAACTGGACTGGATTTCAGTGATTTGACATGTCAATGTGCAAAAAAAACCTCTACCGTGCTTCTGCTGCTCTGCACCAATCGTCCCCACACCCGCTTTTGCCCCACAGCACACCGAAGGCAAATTACCTTCTTTTACTTGTGCCATGGAGTACCAACCTGTGTGGAAGCAGAACCACTGAGCCGTTGATACCTGACAACTTGTTCTCCTGTTAGTGATTTCTTTGGCTGCTCACTATATTTCCAAGAGCCCTGTTGTACAGAATAAATTTCCTTATTTTCAGGACAATATTAAACCACACAGAGAAAATCCAGATGGCTGGTGAGGCTAACAGAGTCCCAAATTCCAACTGTCATTTAAAACAGAAAACTGAATATAAAAGGTATTTCTTGGCTAACCACTGGTTCCCATATTGCTACTAGAACGCAACAGAGATTAGAGATTAGCAAGAAAAAAGTGACTATAAAGACTAGAGAGTTCAAACAAAGTATGCTGCTGAAGTCACCACGCATGAGAAGTTTTATTAAATTCAGATTTCAATTGCAGTGCTTATTTTGTCAGCAGAGGCACAGTGAACAGAAGTAACTTCCAAATATCTTGCTACAGACATCTTTTGAAGAACATGATGTTTGTGATACAAAAAGTAGATCCTCAAAGATGATCCGGGAGCCAAACTCTCCCTGTCGCCCAACTGGAGGGCAGTGGGGCGAGGCGAGCCGATGGAGTGGGGCCAGGATGGCAGCGGCTCCCTCCGCTTGGTGCCAGGGGTTGGGTCTGGAGAACCTGGTGGTCAGGGAGCCTTCCATGGTCTCCCTCACACCTTGCCACCTCACTGCTCCTGAGAACAGGACCTGACCCGAAGCCCCTCTCTCCGTGGGGAGCAGCAGGACTCTGCCCCCTTGGCTTTGCTGGGGCACTTGAAAAGGAGCTTATTTTTAGCAGCAGTGTATTATAGTCCAGAACTTGCCATTGCACACAGAAGGCAATTCCTGGCTGAAGCAAATGGTGAGGAAGAGCAAAAGGACTCTGCCTCTCCAGAGGGGTTTTACCGCTATCAATAACAGGTTATAGTATTACCGCACAGGACAGAAAATCACGGAATCATGGAATCACGGAATCACGGAATTTCAGAGTTGGAAGGGACCTCTAGAGATCATCTAGTCCAACTCCCCTGCTAAAGCAGGATTGCCTAGAGCACATTACTCAGGACTGCATCCAGGCGGGCCTTGAAAGTCTCCAGAGAAGGGGACTCCACAACATCCCTGGGCAGCCTGTTCCAGTGCTCTGGCACCCTCGCCGTAAAGTTTTCTCTCATATTTGATTGGAACTTCCTATGTTCCAGCTTGTGCCCATTACCCCTCGTCCTGTTACTGGGAACCACTGAAAAGAGCCT
>VYZM01015813.1:169758-271570 GCA_013398915.1 Dromas ardeola
GGTTCTTCTCTGCCCAGCTCTCCAGCCTGTCTAGGTCACGCTGGATGGCAGCACGGCCCTCTGGGGTGTCAGCCACCCCTCCCAGTTTGGTATCATCAGCGAACTTGCTGAGGATGCACTCTGTGCCCTCGTCCAGGTCATTGATGAATATGTTAAACAATACTGGTCCAAGTATTGACCCCTGGGGGACACCACTGGTTCCAGGCCTCCAACTCAACCCTGCTCCATTAATCACAACCCTCTGAGTCCTGTCACACAGCCAGCTCTCAATCCACCTCACTGTCCCCTTGTCTACTCCACACTTCCTCAGTTTCCCAAGGAGGAAGTTACGAGAGACAGTGTCAAAAGCCTTGCTGAAGTCAAGGTAGATGACATCTGCTGCTCTGCCCTCATCCAGCCAACCAGTTATAACATCATAGAAGGCTATGAGATTGGTCAAGCATGATTTACCCTTGGTAAATCCATGTTGACCACTTCCAATAACTTCCTGTTCCTGAACGAGCTTGGATATGACATCCAGAACAAGTCGCTCCATTACCAAATGACTATATCCGAGATGTTAAGTCTGATCCACCTAGCCTATAAACACTTCTTCATCAGAAACAGAACCCAAGCGAGCAAATTGTTCAGCGCAGCTGCCTGGGGTCCGCAGGCAGCAACACTCTTTAAGCAACATTACATCCTTCCCAGTGACAACTCGCCTGCTTGTCACCTGGCAGATAGCCACACGCCTTGCTTCTCCTTTCCACGTTACAGGCCTCCACATCAGGTCTCATCCTCAATCTTTATTTCATGACTGCAAACAATCTATTTTTGAAAGCCTTTGGTGTTAACAGCAATGGGAGCAAATACAAATAATTCATGCAAAGCGCAGGATATGTGAGCACTGTTCAGGTTACTGTATTCCCATTTTTACTCTGATTGCATTTCCCCTTGCATACTAACTAGCTAACTAACTTTTCCTTGAAAAACATTTTTTTATCTGACTGTCTAAAAAAGAGCTCCTTAATTTTTATTAGCAGAGTCAGCTCTGAACATAATTTACAGAATTTGTCTAATACTCCGTAAAGTCTGTGCATACACTGAAATGTATAGGGCCTAAGAAAGATCTGAAACTTCGCTGGATTCAGTGTTCAATTATCTAGCAAATAAAAGCCTTAAAAGCTTATCTATCATTCGGTATCTCGTATTTCTGCCCAGGTTATTTTAGAGCAAGATTGTCAAAGCCATTCATTCAAACCCTTTATTGCAATGTTATAAAATTCAGTTTTGCTATTTGCTTTATAATTTACCAATGAGTAAGTCCTCATTTTCTAAGTAACTTATCCCAATGGTTGCTATTCGTTAAACTTTTGTTTCCCCACTTGGTTCTGGTAGGTAGATGGGCAACTAATACGCTAAGCAATGAAACATTATAGTTAGCTAACAACGTACCACAACTTCTAATTGTATGATAACACATAGGAAATGGTACAATAACACATAAGTAATAATGCAATTCCAACATGAATTCCTGAAAAAAAAAATTATTTATGCTAATATATACACAGCAATTGTCTGTACATCAGAGAGTAACAGCTACGAAAATAATTGTTTAACTTGGCTCTTGCTGGATTATTTTTTTCCTTTTTGGCTGTTTTTGTACCATTTTATCAGTGTTGCTCCTACAGCAGCTGCATGCTGGTATATTAGAGACTTGTGCTCAGTTCTCTGGTTTGTCTCACACACGGAGCTGAAAGGTATCTGGAAATACTGTCCTTTTGCTTCTGGATGGACCCACCTGGTCAATTCGGGATACACATTACCTGGTTCAGAAGGAGCTTTCATCACCTTCTGTCAGCTGCAGAGGCAGCTTTCTCCAGACAGAGTTTAGGCAGCAGATTCCTAACACTCAGGGCACTCCTGGTTCTCCAGAACTGAAATGCAGCAAATGTATTCAGAGGGACTCCCAGCATCATTTCTTGAGATCCTCAGCTCAGACAGGCAGCATCAGTTCAGTACCTGAATTGTCCTTCAGCTGCTGTTTAAATACTGTTATATGTACTGCTTTTCTAACTAAATCTGCCCATTGCTAGTTTCAGCAGACGGAGAAAAAACAGTATACATCCACATGAGGGCAGCAAGGATTTAAATTTAAAACATTTAATAAAAGAAAAAAAGAGCAACAACTGTCTGCAGCTTTACTTCATATTGTAATTCCTTCGCAGACTTTTCAGCATTTTCACACACAAATTATCTTAAAGATTAAACAAAGGTTAAGTAATCCCTTCTTTATCTAAAACATTTTTCTCTTGAATGGATGACTACTGGATAATGGGACTTAAAGGTGTCTGCCTGCTTCCCTTCCCTGGATTTTCCTATGCAGAACTTTCACTGCTGTCAGCAAAGGCACAATGGTGTCCTGGGATAAAGGCAGACCTTGCTAAATACACCTTTTGATCTTTTCTTCGCTTTCATTTGTACTTTTAGGAGCTAAATGTCATTCTCCTCCAGCTGCAGTTCTATCATAGACCCCGTGTGGGGCAGCTTCTCCTCTGACTGGTAAATTGGAAAAGTTATTACACTCAAGTTGTATCACTGAAGGATGGGCAGGTACCAGGGGAAATAATGACAGCTGTGGAAAGGCGATAGAGATACTCGATCATTAACCAGTCAGATCAAATCAAGAGAAAGACAGCAGATGAGAGCTTCTGGAGGACAACTTCTGTCCTGCACGAACCTGCTGATGCCTCGTCATCTACTCCCAATTTGCGGCGCACATCAGACTACACATAAACAGCGATTGCAAAAACCCAATGACCAAGCAAACAAAGGATTCAGTCCAGAAATTATTCCCCAGAGATAATTTATCTCCTGGGGCTTTCAGTCGGGTTAAAAATTTTGGACACTGAAATTGCCAGAGAAATGCACAAATTGTTAAGAAATGTTATAAACACATGCTCAATGAAAGAAAAAATTCTCCCACTGCTACAAGGTCAACTTCTTCCTAAAGCCTGATTTACAAACCAACGCTGACAAGCGGCCCACAGGAAGAGGACGCAAAGAGTTTTACTCACGTAGCAACTTGGCACGCCATGGGCATCACCACCCTCTGCTGCCTCTGATGGCAACAGAAAGGATGGTATGATCACACCAGATGCCCATTTTGGTCACACACCAATTTTGCCCCCTCACAAAACCATTTTGAACCCCAAAATACCAGAATTTGTAAAGGTGAGGTTTTTTGCAAAGCACTGAATTATGGTACCAATGGACACCACAGAAAAATTATGAATTATTTTAACGATCTTTCTTCATTTGCAAGGGTTGAAAAATGTTGAACAAATTAGGCCCTAGAACAATTACTGAATAAAAACAGAAAAAAACCCATACCATCATTACAGACCTTAACACAACTGATACAAAGAAGGAACAAATGAAGGCAGTTCTTCAGCTTCAAAGTGTTTGGTTTTGCAGGCTTACTGCTCTTTTGTACTTTTGTTGCAATACTAATAGTTAATGCAATATGTATTCCTGGCCTATTGAAATTGATAAAGCTATTATAATAATAGACTAAGGAAATTAGTTCCCCTGTGTAAAATGCATAGTTAGATGTTTTTCACACATTCTTGCCTATTTGATGTCAGCTTTACTGATGAAAATCAGGGAACTTTCTGTCTTGAATAAACTTTGTAATTTCTACACAAATCACCGCGAAAGCACTGGGAGTGCAGAGCTAACCTGCGTGACATCTTATTCAGTTCCTGGCAACCAGAATCCTATTATTTTCTTTTCAATTTCACAACTTCGGGTAAATGATTATAAACCAACCAGCACTTAACATTGCATATACTTGGTGTTTGTGTAATAAAACCAGACGTCAGCTATTGAGATGAAAGCCAATTGAGAAGAATCAAAGAATAATTCCTCAACTAAAAAAAAAAAATAAATCAAATTATACCACATTTCTGTATCTTAATCCCACCAGCTTTTCTTGCTTTGACACATCCACTAAGAAATTAAAGGTTTTACTATTTAAGGGAGGAATAAGCAAAGGGAGGTACTCTTTTCCTCCCAAAGTACACATCTACTTTTCCTCTGGCTTGAATAAAAACTATCTAAGCAAAATTAAAATTTGATGTTCTTTCCTTCTGGACCATATTGAGTATCATCAGACATTGTCATCTGTTTAAGAAATACTGATTCCTCCACAAAGAATGGAATTTACATATCACAGCCTTTTGAGAGTTCAGTGGATTTTTCCCCTACTTTAGGGCAAATTCACTGGGAAAAGAGTCGTCTTACATTGCTGAAACGCAATGTATTTCCCATAGTGCAGTTTTCCAAAATGTACAGTAGATGGCAGTGAAATATTAACTGAAAACTGGCTTCCACTTCCATAATTTCAAAGAATATTCCTTTTTCTTTGCAGAAATACGCATTTACTCTGCCTAGAATGTAAGCCAATTGATTTTATTTATTAAATAATATAAAAATTGCAATTAGGAATTCATACATACAGACTCAGAGAAGAAAGCAAAAGAAAGCATACTGGGGAAAACGGAAAACTAGCAAACTCAAGATAACATGGAAACCCTCAGAAAACTCAGATAGAAGACCTATGTTTAATTGAGTATTACAGATGTCTAAATGTTGGGTCCCATCCTCCTTTCAGTCACAGTTGTGTGAAAACAGGTGGGTCTTCAATGCAGCCGAAAAATGTTTATCAGAACTCAAATGATAGGAACATCAGTTGCACACAGGATAATCACTATTCTTATCTTAGTCAACACCATGTCACCTCTGATGCTTTGCAAGCAGAGCCAAGCAAAATATTTCCAATGAAAGATTTGGGTTGGTTTGTCTTCCTTCCCTTCACAGCGCAATATAAAGCAAATTTCAAAATAATAAAAAATATTTATACACAGTCCAGAATATGCATGCATGTGTAAATATATCTTAACTTTATATGCAACAATTATAGGTAAGAACTAATTGGCTTTGAACTTCTCTAGGCTTGATTCCACTCTGATCTGACTTATAACTCCCTCTGTCCAGTATTCTTCAGTTTTCTTCCCTATCCCCTTTTACTAGCCAATTTAATTAATTTTATCTTTATCTCATCATATAGTGAAAATAAATTCTACTGAGACAACATTTATTTGTGGCACCTGCAAGGTTTAATGTCACACTGCAAATCGCATTTTGCTCAATTAGGAGTTTCTTACAGAGAGAGAGATTATACTGGAAAGTTGATATTTTTTTAGAGATTTTCTTCTACTGTGACATACTATTTAGTTCTGAAGGGTTTGTCTTTTCTAATTCCCTTCAGGGATTCTGGTCAAGAACTGAGGAAAAATTTTGTCCTAGGATTTTTTTTTTCTTTTTTTCTCTTTGTTTTTTAAAGCTCAAAAATAATTTTAATTATCACTTCTGCCTCTCTTCAAGTAATGCACAGGAAACCCTATTGAAGTTCAGTAAGAAAAGAGGCTAAATTGAATGACAGAGTAAAGTACTATCCAGCAAGAAGACTCCTACTGAATTAACCACTATAGAGACAGTTATAGAATCATAGAATCATAGAATGGTTTGGGTTGGAAGGGACCCTAAAAATTATCTAGTTCCAACCCCCCTGCCATGGGCAGGGACACCTCCCACTAGACCAGGCTGCTCAAAGCCCCATCCAGCCTGGCCTTGAACACTTCCAGGGATGGGGCATCCACAGCTTCTCTGGGCAACCTGTTCCTGTGTCTCACCACCCTCACAGTAAAGAATTTCTTCCTGATATCTAATCTAAATCTACTCTCTTTCAGTTTAAAACCATTACCCCTCATCCTATCACTATACACCCTCATAAAGAGTCCCTCCCCATCTCTCCTCTAGGCCCCCTTTAGGTATTGGAAGGCTGCTATAAGGTCTCCCCGGAGCCTCCTCTTCTCCAGGCTACCTTTGAGCCATGTCCAGTCAGGATTTAAAAGACGTCCTGAGTTACACGGTTTTATCCCTGACTGTATTACAATAGTTTTCTTGCTGGCTTAAAAAGAAGCACTTTCCCAAGGCTGCCTAAGAAGACCTGATACTCATAAGCATGCTGGGTTGATTTATGCTGTAACCAGTTAATTCCACATCATATTGCTACAGAAGGTTTATTCACTTCCAGAAGCTGGAGAAAGGGCGCTTTTCACGCTAAATCTTACTTGTTTCCCAACAGTCACACGCCAGTTTTTCATGGATGTTAAAATCAATACCGCCGTGTGGTATTAATTTTATAAAAAATGGATATATACAGTATCCAATAGGGCACTTTAGCCTGCTAAAGCTTTTGTTTGTGTACTAGTATCATCAAACCACTGGCACAACTGTAGAAATAGCTTTATGGCCCATGGCAGTTACAGAAACCTTTTTTTTGTCACACAATGAATTTAGGAACATAAAATCACCCAACTGGGTTCTGTTAACTATGATCTGAACCAACTTCTGAAGCTGTGCTTTTACCTTTGGAAAAGGATCACATGCGGAGTTTTGCAAGGAAGCGAAAGGGCACGAGGACGACGGTCCCTCTGTAACATCATCACGCTGCACCGGAGCCCGTTCACTGCCTCCGTGGGAAGTGGCAGCACAGCTCTCCCAGGACGCTGGTGCTTTTTTTTCTGTAGCAAACATGCCATGGAGCGAGCCGTGGAAAGGAACAGCTGGACTAAAGGGTGAGTTTCAGCAGTCCAGAGAAAAACAAGGTTCCTTCCCTACCCCAAAACTGGTATTGAAACAGGTACACAACTACTGGACGTTCACCAGCACATAAACAGTGTGTAACTTCTTCAGTTTTAAAGGAGACTTACTCAGATGAAAATATCAGACACTGACTGTTTCATGCTGCCTGACAGACTCAGCCTGGAACACGAAAGAACAAGAAGCTGTATGACCATCGGCTGTTTGTGTTATTGTCTATTTTCTTTCATAAAAAAGTATTGTTAGGCCTATTTCCATTTTCATGCACCACGTGCCTGGAGCTTTGCTGTACCCCTGGCTCCTGGCCCGTCTGTGTTTCTGGCACACAGGCAGTGTCTGTGGGGGCCACCTCCAACTCTGAACCATTAAATTGTAAAAACATCCATCATGAATTTAAAACTACTGAACCAACTTTCTTCAAGCTTCCTCTTGTTTTTTTTTCTATTTGAGCAATGTTTGGTTCAACTTGCTGCATAATTCTTGTCACGGGAAAAAACTTTGCACCCCTATCCCCACAAACTCCCCCCACAAGCAGGTCTTTCAATGTCCCCGCGATGCTGTGAAGTGTTAACTAAGCTTTTTTGACCAACTGGCACTTGAGGCTTGAACATAAGCCATCTGAGGAGAGGAGGAAATATCAGTAAATCAGGATCAAGGACCTAAGATAAACTGAGCTTAGAAGTATTCCTTTTTCCCTTTCTCCAAAGTAATGCATAAACAGACCACGGGACCACCAAACTTTCCCCCCACACACCCTTAAGGCACTAAACTGGTGCTACCACTCATGAAATTCTTGTTCCCTGGAAAAGTAAGTTTGCTCAAGGCATCATGAACCTTTAAAAATACGATGGTTAATGAGTTTCACTGAACAGCTTGTAAAATATTTAATATAGTCTTTTGTTGTATTGCAGATATTGAGTTATCGATAGGCATTCTTTCCTTTTTTTTTTAATCAGAATAGAATTATAAACAGCCAAAAGCAGAAAATCCTTGAATTTTATGTGCTTGGAGATTTTCACTGTGAAGGAGTCACACTTGAAGGAAATAAATGACGTGGTTTCAAAGCCATTCCATTTAAAATGGAAATTCAGGCAGAAAAAAAGAATTTATGCTGTACTTTAAATTATGCTCTATGACATTTCCAAATAAATTCAAGTCTGCAGGTAACTGCAGCCTTAGATATAATGTATCCTGTATTAAATTTTACTGCAGATGCACATGGGATCACAGTAAGGACAAACCACAAGTCAAATAACCTCTGATTTCTCAAAGTTTATTATTAGACTTAATAACTTAAAGTGTCTTGTTTGCCTTGAAGCCAGCTGAACCAGTTCTTATCTGGAATTCACTGCATCAAGATGATCTCAAACGTGCATACTTTTTTACAAGTCTTTAAATTCAATAATAAATATCTAGATGGAAAAATTAGATAACGTATGTCTCTTTAAGAATGCTTCCACTCTATATTAATATGATTGAAAACATGTTTTATTCTTAAGATGGTGCACCGATTGCAGGTGAGAATTGGGGTCAAGAGAATGTCTAGGCGATCCCTTACATAAACATGAGCCACCAAACACTATTCTCACGTGCTGTTGAGGCTGATAACTTGTTGGAGAAATGCATCCAGTCTAGGTCTGAAGACAAGAGTAGACGGAGGATGCACCACTTCCCCTGGTAATTGTCCCAGCAGTTAATCATTCCACCGCCAGAAATATGTGTCCAAGTCCTAACTTAAATTTTAATATTTAGCTATTACTCTTCATTAGGCCTTTCTCTCCTCCATCAGACCTCTCTCTCTATGCATTGTAGATAAATCTCTGCTGATCATCTTTCTGAGAAGTTAAACATATGGCAGTCTTTGTGCACCTTGCTTTAAAGCTTATTTTGTAGCCCTCAAATAAAGTTTGTGACTCTTATCTGCACTCTGTTAAGTTTTCCAATATCTTCCATAAAATATGTGTCTCGGACTGGAAGTTACAGTTCTGCTCATAAGGAGGATACAATTATTTTATTTGCGTTTTCCTTATTACAAAAGTTATGCAGCCAAGAATTGTATTTGAAATTTTTCTCTCAACACTGTAGTGAACTCTTGTTAAGATTTCTTCTGAGAAATACTACTTTTTAGGTGCCATTTCTCATCCTGCAGATATGCATTCCTAGTTCGGTAATTCTTCGATCCTCCAGCATAACTTTACATTTAACTAAATGGAAATTAATTGTGTTTGAATAGGACCATTTTACAAAGCAACCTAGATCTTTCTTTAAGTCTGCTCTAGAGTATTGTTTACCATTATCCTCAGATTATTATTTTTTTAATTGACTGAAACAAATAACAGTGCTTACCGAACCATATTAAGGCCATCATCACTTTTTCCTAGACATCCAGCCAGCACACACTTTAATTTTATTTTGTGGTAAAGATAAGAAAACTTTATAGATCTATGAAAGTCCCAAGTTTGAGAATATACATTTTGAGTATCACAGTTAGTCCTGGTCGTGGCTTTTGTGATGCTTCTGTCAGCTTCATTTCTACAGCTGCAAATATAAATCCAAAAGGAAGTCAACTGACTTGGCAGAAGCTTTCCACATATGAATGTACAGGCTTAGTCCTCACACAAAGAAATTTTACTTGAAAGGAATTCTGTTTGGATAAACTTATATGACAAAAAAAAACCAAAACAACCCCAACCTGGGCTGGACTTAACCGTATGCCTCTAACAAATGTTACATCAAAAGCTGCAATAAGCCAATAAAAAAAATGTGATCTATCAGGAGAGTGCCATAGAGCCCAGATTTGTTATTCACCTTCATCACAAAAGCTTATGTCTAGGAAGAGCCACGAGAAGCCTGACTAAAGTGTATTTCCAGAATGAAACCAGTATCACCGCGGTTATGGGGAATGCCCCTTTTCCGGATCCAGCTGGAGCAGCTGAGGACATTGTTGCCCCAGCTGCTCCTCAGTGCCCACCACCCGGCAATGACCACTCTCGCAGCTCTGCAGGCAGGAGAGGCTGTATTAACCACTGCTAATGCACTGATGTACACAATCGTGCCTGCGGGGAGGCTCAGACTGACTCCCCGGGTGCTGAAGGCCACCCGGCAGGCTCCGCACAGGGCTGGATGAGGAGCATACGCGTGTTCCTTCCGCCAGCACAGCTGCTGTAGGTGTAGGAACACCTACAGTGGGGCAGCGCCAGCTTCACATACGGCAACCACGCACAACTGAACAAAGGCTTATTTGGAAATTATTTTACTAAACTGAAGTATGCCCTTGACAATAAATTTATCCACATGAGCTGTTCCACATGCTTGAAAGACTGAATCATGAGTACGTATCTTGACCCTACGTGCATCAATGTTTAAACACATTGTATTTAAAACCATGGATTTTTTTTACATTTAGTGCTGACCTGAAGAACAACAACAACAAAAATACTTTTTTTCCTCTCCCAGAGGTAAGACATGGATTTGCTCGGGAAATGGTCTCCAGCATCTCTGTTATTGCTGCAGATGCTCTCAGCACCACAGGAGGCTCTCTTTCCCCCTCATCTACACAGCAGCCAGATACCGCCATGGCATCACACAATATAAGAAGCAATGTAACGTGGTGTCTAATAATACATATGGAGTGGACAAATTAGGTTCTCATTCTGATATACATCTGCAAGAAAGACAGCACCATAATCTTCACCGTCAGTTTAAACAGCCCGTCTGAACTAAATTGAAAACTAAAGTTTTTTCCTGCATAAAATGTTTTAAAGTATATATTCACTGATAAAGTTGAAGCAAAATGTGTGGATTCTGTCTTAAGAAGAAAAGGAAAAAGAATATACGAAAAAACCACAGCATGTAGCTTAAAGGCTACTTGCCATAAAAGGCTTTTCCTGACTGGAAGTTACAGATGTACTTAAAAAACAGATGTACATCAAAGACTGTTGATTAGAAGCACAGAGAGAAGTAATTATCAGTTATTTTTTTCAAAAAAGAAATTCTTTATTCTAACACCAATAAAACCTTAGCATGTACAGAATGATTCCATGGATTTAATTAACCATATGAAATATATAAATGTATATGCTATCCCTGCTCCACATCATCACGTTCTTATGGCTACTTTGGGTGACCTTCTGATGGATATGAGATCTTGGTTTCATTATTTTGTGACAGTATTAGTTTAAAGACATCACATAGCTGAAATTGTTCAAGATGTACTTATTTTTTGCTTAGAAGTACCTGTTGTAATTCTGAGACGTTAATGATTCTTTGAGGGCCATAGGGATTTCCACGGGTAGGTATTGAGGCTGGCAGTCAGAGAGAGCCCATCCTGCAGTACGGTACGGTGGGTACAGTGGCAGAAACCACAACCCTTGCTAAACCGGTGGCCAGCTGCAAGGGCAACGTCTTATGAATAAAATGAGCCAGAGCACAGGGTTGAACGCTGTCCTGAAACAGTAGCAGGTTACCTGTTGTGTTTCTGACTTGCGCCAACTAGTACTTCTCCCAAGAATGGTACATTCCTGGCTGTACATTCTTTGCAGAAGATCAAGAGATGATGGAAGGAACATTTACCCGAACTCTTTAGAGATCACTAATTTCAAATTAGCAGCTGTTTTTCAAGCTGAACAATTTTTAAAGTTCTGATCTCAGATGCATACGTGATAAGCCCCTGGACAGGAATACACGGACCAGAAAACCAGATATGCAAGTGTATAACTTTGGCGACATACTCAGGCTGGGCTGACACTGTTTTGAACGCTGGAAGGAAGTATTTATTTGAACCAAGCTCAGCTAAGTGATTATCAGCTTCTCACATTGAAGTATAGTTGATGTCGACTGAATGCTAATTATTTCATCATGTTAGCAAATACTCGTTTCTTGGCCTGTGCCTTCATCACAATCTGTTCCATGTGTTGATTCAAACTGTCCTATAAGATTAATAGTGGCTAACAACTGGATCATTTAGGGTGTGACACACTTATCAAATTAGTTACAAGTATTTTTTTACAAGTTTATTTTCTCTACTGAGACAATTAATCCACTATCACAGCCACTTTCCTTCTCTCTAACTCAGACTGGAAGGTAACATTTTCTTCTTCTCATTTGGTGACTTCAGGAGATTCCTTTCAAAATCCTGTTTGAACTTTTTCTCCTTCCAGTTATGCTTAACATCTTTCCGTTTCCCTCTGTGTAGCCGAATAATTACTTACTCCCTAATGCTATCCAGTTACTCTTCTTTAAACTTCTTTCAACACATACAGGCTTCAAATATGTGATTTCTGTTGTTGTTAATTTCCGTGTAAATAAACTTTAGGTAATAGTCCTTTCCCCAGACCTGATTTCAACAGGAAACATAAAATACTAATATGCAGTCGAAAAGAAATGTTTGTAACAAAGAATAAGCATTTCTCCATTGTTTGTCCGTCTACGCAGACAATTAAAGTATGCATATTTATACGGATTACTAGTTAGGAATTGCCAGTGTTATAGTTTGCCTCTGTCAGAACTATGGAAACATCCTAGGTAAGAGTCACAAAGCAGATCAACTTGTATCTCCATGAACATTCATAACATTCATTAATAGTTATTTACATGTAATTAACTAAATGGAAAAATCCTGCCACCTATAAAATAAGCATGGCATATAGAAAACATAAGCTTTAAAATGCACATTAGAATGCAGTATCAACATCATACTATAAGTTAAAGAGTTAAATTTTCATTGATACACTTTTCAAAGGAAAATACTGTAGTCATTTGAATATTTCTAGAATATTGAAAATAATTTGACCATTTTAAACTACTAATCAAGTTCTGCATGGATCTACCCAACAGACAAAACACACAGAAACATTTAAGAGTGATTTGTGAGGTAAGAGCAACAAAGCAATTACTCATTGTCAGGAAATGTGTCTATTTAGATTAAGTGACCATAATATTATTTGTTTCCAACAAATACAATTCTATGATCTTTAAACAATACATTATTTTGAAATACCTCTGACTTAATAAATTAGATGACTGATTTATTTTTGAAAATCTGGACAAATATACAAGTGAAATCCTTGTGAATCAAGACTTCCCATGCCAAGTCTCAACTACGAGGGATTTTTTTATGATTAAGTATGAATTCCTGGAAAACACGGTTTATCATAGAAAAACTGGCAAAACTTTCACAGTATTTGCTCTAACAGGCGCCACTGTAATGGACTGCAGATCTATGAATAGGCCAAGAACAGAAGCTAAGACTAACACTGAACAATACAATATGTCACAAAGTGGGAAGATCGGTTTTTTTCTTTTCTAAATTATAATAGATGGGATTGACTTCAATCCATAATTTTCATAATGAAGAACTCAACTGGCCTGATATCATTTCTCAAAAACATTGTTTTGATATGTTGTTCTGTTCTGAAATTTCATCTGGCAATGAAAGTATGGTCATCTTTGAAGAACTGATTTATTCTCTTCTTACGTGCAAGAATTACTGCTGGGAACATAATTGAGCTTCAAACAACAGATCAGATATAAGTTACTATCGTTAGCAGAATTTTGTTCATTCCATGCTGGCCATAAGTCTCGAACAATGTGCTGACCCTCAAATTTCACAAATCCTTAAAAGCCTATGTGCATAATGTTATGGGCCGAGACAGTCAGCTGGTAGCATCGGAATGCAAAAACATGAAAGCGGCTGCTCTGGGTCAACCAAGGATCCACCGAAACCACTGTTGTAACAGCGGCCCAAAACTAACATGTCGGTAACAGTATAAGAGTAGGACAAAAATATATGTTCCCTTTCACAAAAAAACTTCACTGCCCTACCTGAGGCCTGGCATGTACAGGGCCATACGGAGTCACTTACTGCGGAAGGGCTTGCAAAGAGGTTTTTGCTGGGGAACGTATCTTCTGGTAGAACCCTTGTAAAGTGAAAGCCCCACGATCTGCCCTTCTGACACTTAGTAACTTCTTTGCCCCTTCATGATCCTGCAAAACTAGTTAGGATCATGCAACTATGCCATTTTGTCGCATAATATTTCGGCTGATTACAGGTCAGGCCAAACTTCTTTTGCCCAGGAGGGTCGGCGGAATTTGCACTGAAAATGCATGAAATCAAGGCTTACCGAGGGAAAAAGCATGAGATATGCATGGAACATGCAAGTTTTATACGTACTGCCTGAGACATGAGAGACCAGAAATGATAAAGGAAAACCTGAACTGCTGTGTGCGATGAGACTAATGGAGACTGGAAAAAAGAGTGGAGTTAGAGCTGACCGTAGCAGTTCTTTCTTGCTAAAATCAGGATACTTGTTATCTTATGGCCCAGAACATCAGGTCCATCCCTGACATGATAGGACACAAGCCTACGTCTTTTGCAATGCCAACCTACAGCACCACGTAGTCACACAGAGGCTGCCACTGAAAAACCTGTAGCTCCATAGTATATTATCCAAAAATGCTTGCATTACTCCACCTCTAATGAAATTCCCTTCAAATAAGGCACCTAATGCCTGCATTTCAGTTATCCTAGTTTACTGCTATAGAAAATGGTTGCATATTTTTGCTTATGGCTTTCAATTACTCACAGTTTTGAAAGACTGGCCCAGAATGTTAGTTACAAGAGAAGAAAGCATGTGGAGACACTAACTTCTGAGAAAATGAGTTGTTAAGATTCCCTCTCTCATAAGCTGACCAGATCAGTCAACACTCTGAAGTAAGAGCTCTGTCATTTTTGAGATAGGAAACAGAAAATTATTTCCCTTGTGCTTAAATGGGGTCAGAAAAGAGAAAGGCATCTGTTAATATTCTGCGTCAAGGCAAGCTTATTCAGCCAACTATTGTGCTAATGCAAATGATAACAGTTTGTTGCAGATGTGCAGCTGAATATAACGCAGCCAAATCATCTAGGCTTTTTGCAGTAAGAACCTATGCACAGATGATGGTGAGTTCAATAAGCATTTTAAAAGAGAATTTTAAGCACAGCGCCTTCCTGTCAATGCCCCCACCTCAACCAGTTTCAGTTGTAAATGTTATTTTGAGAAGACTAAGATGTAGCGCAACTCAGAAATCAAAGTACAAGTGGCTAATGGATTTCAGGCTTTAATATTGACATTTCAAGGCAGGAGGACTCTTTTTAGGTTCTACAGTCACTTATTATATTGATTATTATTATTATTGTAGCAGACAGACAGAGACTGATAGAGTCACTGTAAAATAGAGGAAATTTCTTTAGGACAGTAAAAAAGAGACAGAAAATGGTGCTAGTGTCTCTTGTAAGGAAAGAGCATCCACAGTGTAAAAAAAATTACATTCTACCTTCAGATACATCAAATAAGGTGCAGATATTTTGCTGTCATTACTATATCTTAGGTAAGTTCTTACTAAAATTTTTTTCATAGTACTCCACAGGTTTCAGAAATCTTCTTCACAATCGCCCTCAATGTTCCAGTGAGGCGTACAGCTTCCCATCACTCATCTAGTCTATAAATTGCCTGTCCCCAGTACAGCAGTGTCCACACCTGGACTAAAATATCAGGTGCTTTAAACTACATAGCACCAAGGCACATGCTGCATCACTTGTTTTTCTCTTATCAATGGAGAACCATATCATTAATTAAAAAACCCATGAACTTTCTACCTCTGGCAACATTCTTGTTTTTAAAGATAGCTAGTATAACAATTTCTGGTTAGTTTGATGTCACTTCAAATTGTATTTTGAAATCAAATTATGCCTATCAGAAAATGGTTGAAGTTACAAGGGACCTCTGGAGGTCATCTGATCTATCCCCTCCTGCTCAAGCAGGATCATGTAGAGACAGTTGCCCATGGCTATGCCTTGGGCTTTTGACTGTCTCCAAGGTGGGAGACTCCACAGCCTCTCTGGGCAACCAGTGCCACTGCTCGGTCACCCTGACATTAAAAAAATCCGTTTCCTGATGTTCAGAGGGAGCCTCCTGTGTTTCAGTTTGTGCCCGTTGCTTCTTGTGCTGTCACAGGGCACCACTGAAAAGAGCCTGGCTCCGTCCTCTTTGCACCCTCCCTTCAGGTGTTTGCACACATTAATAAGATCCCCCTGAGCCTTCTCTTCTCCGGGCTGAACAGTCCCAGCTCTCTCAGTCTTTCCTCACGGAAGAGATGCTCCAGTCCCTTTGATCACCTTTGTGGCCTTATGTTGAACTCTCTCCAGTATGTCCCCGTCTCTCTTGTACTGAGGAGCCCAGAGGTGGACGTAGTACGCCAGGTGTGGCCTCCCCAGTGACGAGTAGAGGGGAAGGATCTCCCTCAACCTGCTGGCAACACGCCTCCTAATGCAGCCCAGGACACTGTTAGCCTTCTTTGCTGTAACGGCACATTGGTGGCTCAAATATATAAATCTATTGAGATTTCTTATTTAAAGGTTGTAAAAATATACAACCTTTACTTAGGTTACTTATTAAATATAAACAGCATCATCACAAGACGTCAAATTATCTAGTAGGCTAAAATGGATAAAAGGGATATTATCAGCCTGGGTTAATCACATCAATGAATTTATTTCACACAGAATGGAAGCTTGCAAAACTGAAAGAGTGAATTATAGCATTAATGAGTAAATAAAAGAGGCTTATAGAGTTGAAAACTGATTATTAAAAAAAAAAATGCAAGAAGGAAGCACAAGAAAACCAGGAAAGTGGGGAGGAATATAGTTAAGGAGGGAGAACTGTGTCCAAGACAGAAGAAGAAAGGAAGGAGGAGAACTGGAGATGTTCGGAAATAGTTTTGAAATGTGCCAGGAGCCTGGCAGTCATTAGGCATAACCAAAGTCAGAGGGAATGACATTTTGGTAAATTTATGTTAAGTGATGCTTTTTGTAATCACCCTCAAAATAAAGTAATTATTGATTTAATATATTATTTTTAAAATCAAGTTTTGTAATTATTTTATGGGAGGGCTGAAAAACTGATAGGGTTATGCATGTCTGCTATGCTCAGCAACTTTGAAAATTCAGTTTTTGGTAAAGCTACTACAGTTTGATGTATACCTGGAGTTTTGATTTTCAGTATGCACTATGCAACCACCTGTACAAGAGCAGGTCTGTCTTTGTCCAAGCATCCTGAGTGCAGAGTCGTTCCATCAAATCTTGACTCAATACAGGTCTGACAAATTATAGATAAGATTTGAATGGAACATTATGAAATATTATCAGATTTTTTTTTTTTCCTCAAGTGACTTAAAAAAAAAAACATATCAGATTTTTTGTGGCTGTGTTAGAGAGCTAAGTAAAAGAGAAGAAAACAACACCCAGAAGCAGAGAAGTCCCAAAAAATATGCACAGTGTGCGCAACAGCTATGTCTCCTCTCCAAACTGCATTATTCCATTGAAACTCATTTATTGTAGTAACCATGAAATGGAGTTTTAAGGTTATTTACTAGCCACATCTTGACATTTAGAAAAATTGCTGTATATCAAGTTACACAGTTATACACAGTACAATAACAATATAATCATACAAAACAAAACACAGTCCGTTAACCACGATTTGAATATTTTCATATGCTTCTGCAATTCCTACTTTTAGCCAGTACTGGAAGCTCAAAAAAACTGGAAGAAAGATCGTTCTTATGGCAAGATTTCATGGCAAGATTTTACATGTTTCTATTACCTACTGAAATGTTTATTCCTTCTTTTTAAGGGTAAGATAAATTAAACGATGGTCAAGAATTTTTGCAATGATATAGAAAGCTAAATATTCTTGTGGTCATGGTTAGGATTCTAGGGATGTGGATTAATATCTTGACTGTATTCATGATACTGCGCTATCATTATTCCAAACTAATAAGTAATTCACAGGTAGCTACAATAAAGCAATCCCTGTCCCTCACTCTTTCTGTCATTGTTCCACCCCTTGATTTAAGTGTTATAAAAATACGGTTTTAAATACTTAAAAATAAATTGAGTATATTTTTACTGATACTAGGCAATTCCAGGAATAGTGCAAAAAAAGTTTTATTGCCAAACTGTTTCAAACCCCATTTCTAAATCAAAGTCACGGAGGGCTCCTTGAAGAGTGCGCAGCACATGTGACCACTGGGTTATTTTGTCCCATTTGTTGTAACTGCAACACAGTCAGAAATATTTCATAAATTATGTCACTGCTTCTGAAAAAAAAAAAAAAAAGAGAACATGATTCTACGGGACAATTTTAATCTAGCATTTTACAATCTTGAATTTTAGTATGGAGAAATATAAGACCACAAAAGTCCCACCGCATGCTCTACAAGACCATTACTTCGGGCAGAAAAAGACTAAGTTTAAGATGGACATTTTCACAAACCCCGAGGGATTCAGAACAGCAAGTCCAGAAGTCAGTAAAGCATTTGGAAAAAAGCCACAGGAACCTCTTAAAACATACTCATCCTTCTGAAAGGATGCTCTTCAGTAGCAAACGTTCAAAAGTCCTCAGGACTCAGTAGGGTCTGCTAATAACAAAATTGTTACGGAACAAGTTTTTGAAAGCCTGAACAGCAACAGTTGTGTATTAAAAGAAGTACCAATAGCTAAAGTTTCAAATTATTCTAGCTGCAAGTATCTTCTGGATTTAAGAAATAGTAGCAAGGTTGGAGGCATAGAAACATTTTATTTCTAGGCATATACGCATACATATTAATATTTGTATTATATATAAACCAACAACTATTGTCCCAATCTCTCTAGTGTGGAACATTAGCTTTTGGGGATAACATGGTAAGTTTTTGGTATAAATGAAAAACATGAGAGATGTCAAGCTTATTTAGAAAAAAATTAAGCACACACAAAATCTAGGTTTCCATATCTTAGCCAAATTTGTTAGGAGTTATAAAAATCAAAGCAGAATAATATGTTGGCTCTTGAGCTACAGTAACTCAAACAAAAAGTTTCCAAATTTTAACATTACATACATGATTAAATACTCATTTTCCTGCTATTTTTCCATCAAAATAAAGCTAGACTGTATGAAGCTTCATGCAAGGAAGATCTAGATCTGATTACTATTTTTTTTTTAAATTTGTCGGAAAAACACTCCAAAACTTCCAAACCAGACAAAGCACCTCTTGCACTTATCTTCAGAAGTATAAGACCACCATAAGTACATTTTAGCTCCTTTTTAATGGGAAAATACGTTTGCTAGCAAAAATGAGATTATGGAGCTTGTTTAGTATTAACTTCTGCCAAGAGTAAACAATTTTTCTCCAAGTTACTACTGAGTCATATGGCTAATGGCAGTAACTGTTATCACTTCATTTTCTGTAAAATGGCTTAGGCTTGAGAGGTCCCACACTTTCCCCTTGCGACTGCTCTGGATTCTTAAACAATCAGAAAGCGCTTGCTTTCAAAATCTAATAAGTTTGCTAGCATGGTGGCATCATTACAGTTCCACGGTCTTGTAAAATGTGCAATTTTTATTTTAAATTTGGCTCAGCTGAACACCAAATTCATAAGCGTTAATGTAATAGGATAACTTCAATCAACTCAACTCAATTTAATTTTTTTTTTTTTTAAAAAAGCTACTTTTTACTAGCAGAATGCAAATATAACTAAAGGCTGAAGTATTTTTATCTGTAGCAGGAAATTGCTGTGCTTAATAAAGGATTTGGAAAGTCCGACTATCTCATAACTGGTTTTAGTGCAATCTCCTTGAGGACTCACAATCATACCTACTCAACAGAAAGGACACTGCTGACAGGAACCAAGGAAGTAAATTACCAGCCATTATTTAGCTCACTCACAATGCATTGTGTTAGCTCGTTTTCAGAGCCTAAACTAGAATACAAATTTCTAATCTCCTCAAATTAGCATGCTAGATCATTGCATTGAAGTGTTCCTTCACTAATAACACTTGATTTTTTGCTGCTGACTAGGTTTTACATAAATACCATGAAAGCAAGCTCTTTGGAAATATGACAAATCCACAGTCTTACACAATAACATTCTGTTCTTCATAAATTATATGACAAGTATTTTCATGCAGAAACACAACAGAGTTTTCATACGAATACCTAAATGAGACGCAGTGTTCTGGAAAACATTGAAAACTCTTAACTAGCACCTTTAAACATGTTGCTTTTCGGGTTGGATGTCAGATACAAGTTTGGCAACCACATTGAGTAAAAAATCATGAGCCAGCCTCAAGTAAAATTTAAAACCACTAGATTTTAAAGCAATAATTAATTTCCAGTGCTTTTTATTTAATTTCTGGTGCTGAAACATTCAGGGTGTCCATGTTTTCAGACATTTGCCTGCAGCTACAAAGACTGGAAAAATAGCTAAAATATGAAAGCTGGTTTTATGAGGTGGTTCCAGCAGGCGAGTTTTAAGAAATCAGGAAAATGGTGACAAAAATCACAAAAGAAAGCGATACAGGGAACTCCCATTAACATCCTCATTACTATGTTATTTTCTTCACTTAATTGTCTTAGGAAATAATAAGGTAAAGCCTTTTTATAACAATTCCTGCAAGTGATGCACGGTAACTTCCGCAGTTCAAAGAGTTCTGCTGAAGGAAATACCTGAGCTTTCTCCAAGCGTCCACAGGGGATGAATACTCTTACAGATTTCAGGGCATTTGTACCTTTTCTTTGGCAGCTGAAGCATTGCAATGCTGACAGTATGAGTTTCGCTTCCTGAAAAAGTGTCTTTCCAAAATCAATCATTTTCAATTGAGGGCAAAGCCCAAACTTTCTACATCCCACTGTTCTCAGTAAAAAGGCCTTCCCCTATTCTCTTGTTAATTATTGTCTCTGAACAAAACCATGAGAAAAAATAGTATAAGTGGTATAAAAGGTAAACAAAATAGTTCAATTGCAGTGTGCTGACATAATGTCTTTACCACATACTGAACAGTTCTAGAGAGTTTACACAATTAATTGCATAATTAGATGAAATTTTGGTTCACATAAAATCAAACACACCCCTATCAATAGATCCACACCCTGTTTTAAAGCCCTGAAAGATGATATGGAGATGCTGACTTAGACAACTGTCTAAAAAAAAAATAAAAATAAAAAGTGGTTCTTTTGCAACACTGCTCCCAGCTTTGAAGTGCACGTACTGATGCAGCCAGTTATAATTTCAAGTCCAGCAACACTATTTAAATTCTCATTCTACGCTCAACTGGTTGTATCTCTTTTTTTGACTCACAGTTCGGGATACTTTAAAACTATGACACTGTAATAAAAGGCGGGGAGGGGGGGAGGTGGGAGGGTGTTCCCCTCCAAAGAAATGGAATATCTTTTATCTCCCTGGAAAAATAATTCAGATGGTTGGAAGAAAAATAAGAAAAAAGTAATACATTATTCTTTCACAACATACTCCACCCGAAAAACATTATTCTAGAAAAGATGTATGAATCAATTCTTTTTAGAGCTTGAAATTTTAAGGACAATTACTTATTTAATAAAAAAACTCCAGTTGAAAGAAATATTCAGCATGTTATAAAACTTCTTACAAAACACTTTGCTGGTTTTTGGGCCATCTCTATTACCGAGTTCTGCAGAAGTGATAAATCCCTCTTCTCCTTTTCCTTGCCAGGGCTGCAAGAGAAAATGAACCTTATCTCCCAGGATTTTTCCATTTATATGTCTGGGACTCATGATCCACTGCCTTCCCCTGCTCTCAAAAGGGGTATTAGTGCAGCCTACGCTCAAGCTGGCATTGGATAGCAGAGCCGATTAAGAAAGTCTGGTGGCAGAATAATCATGCACCGAGTACCGCGAATTACAGCTTATAGCATCTGTTCATAAGTCCTGCAGCAAATATGTATTTAATCACCTTCAATGATCATGAAAAATTGATTCTGACCATTACATCAGAATGTCAGTATTTTGTAATATGAAACTGACACAATCTGTAATGATCTTGAAACCAACTTCCTCTTCCTTTAAGACCTATCTCCCTACATTCTGCCACTGTACTTTCTTTTAGCTAGAAACCTTCCACCAGCTATTCTAACTGTCTAACCAGAGCAATGATTTGAAGCCTGACACACGACTCGCTCAGTAGATATTTTTTTACTGTGGAGTTTTTATGGCCCAGAAAGTTCTTCAGCCACCAGTTATCAAATACAATCTCTTTTCTTCTGTTGTAAATACACTCAAATAGTCCTACTCATATATCACTCCTAGTGCTATATAGCAAAGTTGTGAACTTATTTTTAGTGCATCTCTCCTGCACAATCTTTCGCAATGCTTGAAATTTATTCTCTATATTTGGCCAAATTGTGGGTTTTCTTTGCTAGGCCTCACAAAAGTTGTTTCTTCTAGTTTAGATGTTATAAGGAACAGATGGTAAATCAGGAGGTAACAAAATAATCTGGTCCATAAATTCAGAGCAAAAATACAAAGCTGGAATTTAACCATCTTTGTTGTAGTTTTTAACTAGTTTTTCTTTAGAATTCCTTTAAGCATTTGCCATTTCAAGTAGCAGATAGATGTAGCCCTTTTATCAGTATTGAAGATACTATAGTATGAAAGCTAAATGCAATCTAGCTTCAAGGCAGGTATGCTTGATCTGATCAAAGCTTCTTGGCACTTGCATCTAGTCAACAGCTAAAGTTCCATTGTGCAACTTTAAAAGCAACGAATTAAGTAAAAATGTTAGACAGTTTTTACAGTATTCTTTCTACTGTGCTGAACTCTTTGTATAAGTACAGTTGGCAACCCATTCAAGATGTTCACATTTGTATCTGACAGAGAAGCAGAAAAATTTAAGAGCTGTCTGTCATTTTCATCAGGAGTTCACTGTAATGTGTGCCATGGTGTTATCATGGGATATTAATGTCATTGGAAATACCTGTGATCTTTATGCTACATGATAGTATAACTCCAACATAGGTACTTGAAAGCTATACCTCTTGTTTGAACCTCTTGTTAAACAAAGCTCTTAAAAAATCTGACGTGCTGTAAAGCACCTGCTCTTACTGGTGTCCTACTGCTGCTGCTCTGCAATTAGATACCTGCATGCTTCTCTGCTCTCCAGCGGAGTCTGACTTGGTACCAGGTTCCCAGAAGTTATCAGACTTATGTGTCTGAACAGCTAAGAATACCAAGGAAAGCTCATAGGAAACCAATAAATTATAATTTGAGTAAAAAGGCTTAAAATGGACAAATACATGACCAGCTAAGCTAATCAGGTTCTACAAGAAGAAAGATCTCAAATGAATAGTCTTAAAAGATGAGCTAACAGGTTGCTATCGTGTCTATAATGTGTATATATATATGCAGTAAATAGATGTGCACTACATAAGATGGAAGTATCAAACTTAGAGGTGATATGTAAGGCTGTATAAACTCAACCTTCACTTGAACTCCCTCAGCCTTCTTCCTGATTCACGCTGTATAAGGAAACATAAACTCTCACATTAAATGGCAAAGATGATGTAAGATTCTAATTCAGTGAGGGACACTTGACATTAGACTTTTGGGGTCCCTTCAGAATCTAAACTGTGCCAGTTTGGACACACAAAATAAACAGAATCATAGAATCATTTTGGTTGGAAAAGACCTTTAAGATCATTGAGCCTAATCATTAACCTAACCAGACAGTTTTTCACCCAGCAAAGTGTATGCCCATCCAAGCCATGAGCAGCCAGTTTCTCCAGGAGAACGCTGTGGGAAATGGTGTCAAAGGCTTTACTGAAGATCATCCAGTTCAACTGTAAACCTAACACTGCCAAGCACTACATCTACACGCTCAATATGTTCCTAAGAGAGAGGACTTGTTGCATAAAGGAGTCCCTTTGGGAACCAAACATATTAGTGTAGTATTGTTTCTGCCATAATTAATACTGCTTTTATGCTCAATCATCCGGTGCAGAATGTTATACTGACGCAGGTACAGTACTGAGTTACCTCTGTGGCACTGTATTGCTATTTTACATGCTACTACACATTTTAGGCTAATTCATTCTTAAGACTGTGTCAGAAAATTATTCAAACCTACCCATTTTTAATGAGGCTATAATACCATGTAAAATCAATGCAGAGTAGGGATTCCCTGTTCATCATGACCAGTTCTTGCTTTCTATTGCTCTTCTTCTCTGCTCACGTTCCCACTCCTTTTTCAAACATTATCTGCAGTAACGTTTGTAGTTCTTCAGAATGAACCTGGAATTTGAACCGTTCAAGAGAAAATTCTTCTCATTCACCTCTGGGGCACAAAGCAAAAAGTCCTACAAGAATCAGTGGTGTCCAAGCTTTTCAATCTGAGGTAAAAATATCTCAGAAAGCTCTTCAAAAAAAAGAAAAAAAAAAAAGCAGATCTTTTCCTTTATTTGCTTCCTTCTGTGCTGCTCATGAGAGCTAAAGATGTAGAAATATCTAGAAGCTCTCTGTAAAGGATTTCCATAGCACATCCTTAAAAATCACTGCAGGTGACTCCAGCCTAGTCTTACACTGGCGGCAACTTGGTAAAGTGAAAGCAGCTGGGGAGATTGCTCCTCCACCTATTCCCTATTGGCATTCCCCCTGGACTCCTGCAGCCAGCTGGTGCAAGTTAATTAAATTAAATCAGTCCTACAGCAGCGTGCTGGAAGCTGCTGCATTTATGAATTGAGCACTGTGTCTTTCCAGAATTTTTGTGAGCACCTCTATGATAATTATTTGACAGGAATAAACCCCACAAGAGAATTAGATCCCCAAGTTAGCACTCGAGAGCTATGAATTCATACAGCAAATCACAGTTCTTTATCACAAACATAGTACCTCATGGCCTGAACACACTATATCTGCACAGCACTGTGAGAGATCTAATAAATCCTGTCTCTCAGCAGGGGTAATTAACTCTTGCACAGCATTATGCTGACACTTTTAAACTGTTTTCATTTATTGAGCTACCTTGTGCAGCACCAGCTTGGGAGCCTCTGAACTACACATCACTGCAGATGTGCCCGTTGTGTGTCAGATTTTAAAAGGCATTGGAACCCAGTCAGTGAAGCAGCAAGTGTGGATAGGCTTTGCTTTTTGCACTCAGCTAACAAAACCATTAATTAGGACTCAAATGTCCCTATGTGATTTTTTTCTAAGGAGCCAAAGAACAGGAAGAAGCCATAACTGTCTATTTCTCAGATTCTTTCCTCTCTCCTCCTCTTTGCTGTATTCTTTACACTCCAGATTTGCCCTTTCTGGCTGTGCGATAGGAGGAAAGAATTTCTGCTGAATTCAGTCTGAATCCGTGAGACTCCTGTCTTGGCCTACCTTAGGTTACAATCATAGAATCATTTAGGTTGGAAAAGACCTTGAAGATCATCAAGTCAAATCATTAACCTAAGCAGCCAGTTTTTTACCCAGTAAAGCGTACGCCCATCCAAGCCATGAGCAGCCAGTTTCTCCAGGAAAATGCTGCGGGAAATGGTGTCAAGGGCTTCACCAAAGTCTAGGTAGACAACATCCACAACCTTTCCCTCATCCACAAAGCAGGTCTCCTTGTCACAGAAAGAGAACAGGTTAGTCAAGCAGGACCTGCCTTTCATAAACCCATGCTGACTGGGCCTGATCTCCTGGTTGTCCTGTACGTGCTGTGTGATGGCACTCAAGATGAGCTGCTCCATAACCTGCCCTGGCACTGAGGTCAGACAGGCCTGCAGTTCCCCAGATCCTCCTTCCGGCCCTTCTTGTAGATGGGCATCACATTTGCTAACCACCAGTCAACTGGGACCTCCCTAGGTTGCCACTAGCTATCGAGCAAGCAGGCCACAAAATGATTCTCCAGAAGAAGAAAGCTATTATAAAGGGAACAGACAGGCCATCACGATCAATCAAGTTACAGCAGTGTAATGAGTTCCTAGCTTAACAGCAAAGCAGCTGTAAGCTGCATGTACACTGCTAGCCTTCTGCAAGTCAGGGGGTGATATATGCTTAGATAATGTACTTTGCATTGGTACTGTGCAAGGAGTATGCACCCAGTTAGTTATGGCTCAGCTGGAAAGCTTTTTCTACTTAAACTGATAATTTAACTGTTGGTGATCGCATAGGCATCCAAAGAATCTCATTTCTGTCACAGCTGCTTAGAGACCACCAAGCCAGTCCTGCAGACCATGGCTCAACATGCAGTCACCCACACATCTGGAGTACTCTGTCCAGTTCTGGGCTCCCCAGTTCAAGAAGGACAGGGAACTGCTGGAGAGGGTACAGCAAAGGGCTACAAAGACGATTAGGGGATCGGAACACCTCCCATGAAGAAAGACTGAGGGAATCGGGTCTCTTCAGTCTGGAAAAAAGACGACTGAGGGGGGATCTTACCAACGCTTATAAATACTTAAAGGGTGGGTGTCAGGAGGATGGGGCCAGGCTCTTTTCAGTGGTGCACGGCAAAAGGACAAGAGGTAATGGGCACAAACTTGAACACAGGAAGTTCCACCTAAACACGAGGAGGAACTTCTTTACATTGAGGGTAGCAGAGCACTGGAACAGGCTGCGCAGAGAGGTGGTGGAGTCTCCATCTCTGGAGACATTCAAAACCCGCCTGGACGCGTTCCTGTGCAACCTGCTCTAGGAGACCCTGCTCTGGCAGGGGGCTTGGACTAGGTGATCTCCAGAGGTCCCTTCCAACCCTATGATTCTGTGATTCTGTAATTGTCTTACACCATCCTTAAGGATGATGAGGCAGGCAGTATCTAAATATTGCATATACAAATACTGCATATTTTCTAAATATTATATTATGATTAAATCTTTTTAATTCAGTCACAGTTGCTGTTATTTATGGAATAACACTTCCAATATCGAAACACTGCCATTGTTAGTACATGTTCTGCTGGAGAGATGAACTGTGCAGAAGATGAGGACTATCTGAAACACCCAACCAAAAGTTCTGCCAGCAGTACATCAGGATGTGGCCCTTGTATCCATGTTGTGAAAACAAATAATATCTGTATTGCCTAATATGTTTATTACTTAAGAAGATAATTCTGTGAAAGGAAAGCCTTAATGAATCCTTAAAAATGAGCGAGGCTGATTGCTCTCTAGTCATGCCACACCTGAAACAGACGGTTCTCCAGACCTGCCATACCCAAGCCTGTGGTTTGGGAGAGGATACACACAGAACTGTGCCTTACTGATTGATCCTCAGGGAGGGAAAAGTAATCTCGGGTAGGTGAGTGTTTGCTGGTTTCTCTGCTGTGACTGGAACGGACGACACTACAATGTATAAAAAAAAGCTGTCTGGCTCAGAAATGAGTAAGTATATGGCTTTTCCTCCTACAGATGGACTGCAGTTTCAGAATGAGGAAAAACCAAAACCAACAGGAGTTACTTCATAAGGGCATGCACAATAAAATTTGTCAGGTACCTTTTATGGACAAATTCAATCTGTGCACTTGGATCAGCTGCAGCTCTTCAGTATTTGTATTTCCATGTGGATTAGCAGCTGGCTCTCTTTCAGCATTTTTAAAAACCCTGAACTGTGTAATTGCCATGAGATAGTTCTAACTCACACTCTGGTCATTTACTAGGATTTACACTCTGGTACTTACTCGGTTATTCATTAAAACCAGATAACTCCCATAGGAGATACTGCATCACATGATGTTCGAGCTACTTCTGAAATACAATATACTTAAGGAAACACACATGTTGAAAGCACTTATCTGGTCTAAGATATAATAATGGCAATAAATAAATTGTGCATACAACCTTTTAATGATTGGAAAAACTATGTGAAAGTCTTCCCAAGAAAATATTTCCTATTACTTTAACTAAAAAAGATTGAAGGATGATTTATATTCAGAAAGAAGGGAAAAACGTGCTTGAGTTTGCACTTCTGTACTGCCAGTAACTCCCTGATAATTCTTTGAAAATAAGTTGAAAATGTATCATGCCACAATATGATAAAAGAATACATAAAATTCCACATGTTGAATTGTCTGGATAAGGTATGTAGAGCTAAAACTTTGCACTCAGGTATATATAGTCCATTACAAGACATGCTTTGGGCAGTGGTACTAAAGAAGGAAAAAGAAAACAAATCAGATGACAACAACACTTTTCCACAAAAATTTTTTGCTAATGTCTTGAAAGGTACCCTCTAAAGGTCTTTTTAGACAGATTTTATTTCTAGTCTTAAAAAGATGATGAAGTTTTAAATTCTGCTTAAGTCAAAGAGAACTAAGCCTCTTAAAACCTTTCAAAACCTGAACTATCCGCTAAATAAGCAAACAAACCAGAACCACGCTTTACAACAACAGCGCTCCATGGAAATTTAGGCTACTTATATCTAAGCTAAGTTACAGGTTTCAGTGTAAGTAATGTATTATTTCACCATATTCACACAAACACACAAATTTTAATAATTGCAGTTGTAACCCGTTGTAATGTTTATTTGGAATAAATCAGTAAAAAAGGCTTGTAGGCACGCTGCGACTCAACATCAAGCTGTCTAGACTTCCATGCAAGATCCACCATACTGATTTCAAGGGAAATGCAAGCCCAGGGGTCAAAAAAACCCTCAAACTTTGAGAAATTCTATGAACACTAAATGGGAACAAGCAAAGAGAGAACATACTAAATACCTAAATCTTGGAAGGGTTCTTTTTAATGTGTTGATATTTCTCAGGGCTCTTAATTGCTTAGCTGCTTAATTTAACTGACCTTATTTCAAGCACATAGAAAACAGAGGACAATTAGCCAACAGCCGTATCTTGTTCAGAGTTTTGAGAGCTATCATCTAGAACATCAAGCAATGTGATGTAGTTTAATAACAGCGGAATCATTCCTTTAAAATCTGCAAAGAAAACCTGGATGTTGGTCCTTCCCAGAGAGTACTTGGGTTTAGAATTAAATATAACTGCTACTTGAACTGATGTTCAAGTCTATATAGCTTATAAAAACTATTTCTAACTACTTTTCAGATACGAGACTAATCGGATTTCATTTTCCCTCTAAAAATAACTAGGGAATGGATTGCTTCCAACAGTGTAACAGAAAAATAACAGCAATTTTTAAAAAGTCACACTAGGTTCATACTTGAACTTCTTTTAATGAATATGAATCAAATGCGTGTGTAACAGTTATTTAATCTCTTAGCTCACACATGTGCCTGCATTTTCTTTTCTGCATGTATTCAGGTTTTGGGTTTTTTGCATGGGTGAGGATTTGTTTTTTTTAAAACAACTGTTGTAACACAAATTCAGCTGAAACATTCTGTGTGCAAGGGAAGTTTCAGAACAGGATTTCGTAGATTCATTCAATCACATATTTCCTTGTTGGTATGACCAAATAACACACAAATTTCACTGTTTGAAAAATAATATTTATATTAAACTTTCTGTATCTCTGTCCTATAGCTGCGAACATCAGCATTGCATACTGGGTTGTCAGGATCTAACAGATTTTTTTGTTCATCAGCCTTAAGAAAAGAAGATATCTGCTCGTGTTTCATCATTAACAAACCTTAATTTTCTTTACTACTTTTGATATGAAAGTATGGATAAGAACACTCCTCTATCAACAGATTCCTGATTTTCCTTTCCTTGCTGTAGTATGGAAAAAGAAGACAAACACACAAGAAATAGTGTAGGTTTTCTGTTTCTCAGAAAAAAATAATATAAAATACTATATTTTAATGCAGAAAAGAAAAATCAGAGTTACTTGCTATATTTCAGTTACTTTTTAGTATCCTATCATCTGAGAGGTACACCGCCTAACTTTTATCTGCAAATCTAAGAGGCACCAGGTATAGAAGTGCTCCAATAAAGGTACATACGTACATTATAAAAATTTTCACATCTACATGTAAATGAATGCATGAAAACACCTTGAAAATGTAATTTCAAATTTGCTGTGCATTTTTATATTTTTCATTTAGAAACAAATAAAAATAACACCATTTTTCCTATAACTTATAAATCAGTATCTCACAAATAAACATATGAAGAGGAACAGATATATGACAAAAAAAACCAGAAAATATTAAATCTCTGAAGACTGTCAGAGCAATAGCTAATCCTGGTTTTCTCACAGCTGACCTGATTTAACAGGAGGCTGGAGGAGATGACCGTCTGAGGTACTTGCCAACCTGAACTACTAATTCAATTTTGATATTTTTTTTTTTATTATTAGCAAATAGAAATGACAACCTTTGTGCTCTTTTTTAGAAGCTGGCACAAACTTATTGACTATTGATATTATAACTATAGCTCTTGCCTATGTGCCTTAATTTAGAATACTTAAATTCTAGTTGCAGGCCCTCTCACTGAAAAAAAACAGTATTACGGGTTTCATTTTCCTTAGGGTTTGGATTTCCTTTACTATTCGTTTTCACCTGCAGCAGTCCCTTCTGAATGCGATCAGAAAAAAAAAAAAAAAACAAAACATTTCAATAGGCTCAGCACAACGTTCTCTGTATGAAGCAGATGTTGACAACCCAGACCAGCAGATTCTGCAGCTGACAAAAGCTTGTTTCCTGAACAAACTTACTAACAAGCATGCCAGGCTCCGAGGGTTAAGCCACACTATAAAACAGTTCTTGTTTTCTGGAAAGTCTCCAAACTACGTTCATCTCCTCCCTTCTTGCTCCCACTTGCTAGGTCCTTCACAAAATGCGCAGAACAGCCATCGCCTAAAACACTCACAGAAATATTTGCTCGTTACTATTGTATTCCCAACCTGCACTGGGCAAGTAAGTGTCTTTGGAGTTTACTTCTTGTAAGCTCTCTGCTGATGCTGAAATGTTTTTTCCTTTTTTCCTTCAGAAGCATTGAATCATGCTTTGTAACTGAAAATTATGGGTTCTATTTTCAGACAAGCTGAGGCCAAGCCTTCTCGGTCAGAGTGTAATTGGTGCTCACAATACATCAAGGAGGCAAGCCTGCTTGGTGATCCCGATATTCTACCAGAGCCAGTACTCAGCAGAGCTACACTTAATGCAGTTTCTACCTGTCTGCTGAGGGCAAAAAAGGGCAGATTTGGTGCAATGCTGATGCAAAATTAACAGAGAGTTGCAGTAGGCGATGACAGTAAATACTAGGTGCAACAGTCTTGTTTAAAATGCTGATAAGACTTGTAAACACTAGTTTTTAGTATTACAGTGATAAATAATACTCCAATGTCTTCAAGATTCCTGCAATACTAACCAAAGAAGTAAGATCTTACTGTTTGTAAATCTTGTCATCTTTCCCAGAACGACAACGCTTTCTGTTTGCTACCATCCCTCTTCAGATCATGCCTCAATTTATAAGATAATCTTTTCAAAGTAGGATAATTTTCTTTTACCTATAACTTGCCACATACATTTATGTCATGACTTAAATAACAATGAAATGAAATCCTCAAGTTACTAAAAATGTCAACAAATTAGACTGGACTTTAAGATTTGAAAACTCAAAGCAAATCTAAAACTACAATACAGTTCTATATCCGCATCTCTTCAGTACCTCTGCTGGTCTTTCCATGTTTTCTTAGACCGCCATAGTGCATTAAGTTAAAATAAAGGTACATTGTGCTATGTATCTTTTAGATCCTATGCAAGATTTTGAAATTACACGTGTGTAGCACTCAGCCAAAGACAGTTAAGTGAATAGGTCAAAAAATAATAAAGCAAACTAAGAAAACAGCACTTCCAACTAAGCTTCCATGCTGATTAAAGCTAAACTCGGAAATGCATGAAACAAAAGTTAGCATTCTATTCAAAACATTAGACATACTCTGCATGTTATTTCAACGTCATTAAACTAGGCCAAATTAAGAGATCTTAGCACGATAACAAGGTAAAAACTTGTTCTGTTCCTTTTCCCTATGACCAGTCATTCCAGCTTCTCTCTGATTGGGAGTAGAAGACATCAGAAATTTTGCAAAGCCTGAACAGGAAGAACAGTGTTCTTTCAGCCCAAACCCACAGCATGTTCTGCCTTTCACAGCAGCAGAATCATCCAGGTTGGTCCCCAGTCCAACTTCCTGCTCTCAGTAGCATCAAGACCATTCAGACCAGATTGTTCAGGGCTTTGTCCAGTCAAGTCTTGGAAACTTCCAAGGATGGTGACTGCACAGGCTACTGGTCAAATCTAGCCCAGTGCTCAACTGTCCTTGTGGAGAAGGCAACAGTTTTTGCTGTTTCCAGACTGGTCTTTGCCGCTTGGGCTATCTGTTCTTGGGGCAACATAGTAAGACCAATAAAATGTGGTGGTTATGTTTATAAGACCCACCTAGAGAGACCCCTAGCACTGACACTCAAAAGGCAGATGGTGTTTGTAGGTATTGTGCCTACTTGTGACTACAAGTGCAAGTTATAAATTAAGGTCTCAAAAGCATCCTGGCTTACAAACTTTTCCATATTCGGCACCTCAGTGTAGATATAGTCAAAAAGCTCAAAAAACCATAATCATCTGTCTGATCACTGAGATCGCTCACTGAGTTCTGGGGCCTTTTTTTTTTTTCATTTCTCACTTATGAAGCAGAGATTCATTGTGGCTGAAAGGAAACTCATGAAATTCAACAAAGGCAAGTGCAAAATCACGGCTCTGGACCACCTTGTCTGACCCTACTTTGAGCAGGAGGTTGGACTATATAACCTCCCTAGGTCCCTTCAAACCTGTATTATTCAATAATTCTATGACTTTGTTGGTTGTGCAACTAAAAAATTCTTCAGTTAGACTCTTCTAAATAAATCTAATAAAAGAGAGAAATCCTAATCTCCTTTGCCAGGTTTTAAAAGGAAATAAATGTTAGTACCAAACTTTCAGGGGGTGTTGGAGGATGACACAAGAACATTTTTCACCCTTTATACTGCAGGTTGTCAAGTTAAAGTCAGAAATTTTGAAACATTCATTCTCAGAGGAAATATGTCAATTTAAAGAAGGAAAAACCACCTACCTCCTTGAGATAACTATACCTGTAACATGGCTTCTCCTAGAAATTATGCTAGTTTAGTATACTTTAAGTGTGTAACTAGTGTCTTCACCGAAGTGTATATACAGTTTTACTCTAATATTGTTTATTCTACCTTAAATATTTTTGCAAACCGGGATCATTAAGTCCCTGATTGACACATCCTTAGTAGCTTATCAGATTATGAGAACTCACACTACGTAGTTAACATGCATTTTGCAGCTTTGCATATTTATTAGCTTTCTATATTTAAGTATATATTATTTAATCTTTTAATCTTTTCAGTCATAATTTCTGAATACTAATAAAGAAATGTAGCAGCAGTATACGGACAGAAAGCCTGACTGGGTCTTTTTACCGTTGCTCTTCGAGAATAATAGAATCATAGAATGGTTTGTGTTGGAAGAGACCTTAAAGATTGTCTAGTTCCAACCCCCTGCCAGGGGCAGGGACACCTCCCACTAGACCAGGTTATTCAAAGCCCAATCCAACCTTGTGTTGAACAATTCTGTGGATGGGACATCCACAACTTCCCTGGGCAGCCTGTTCCAGTGTCTCACCACCCTCACAGTGAAAAATTTCTTCCTGATATCTAATCTAAATTTCCCCTCTTTGAGTTGAAAACTGTTACCCCTCGTCCTATCACTACATGCCCTTGTAAAAAGTCCCTCTCCAGCTTTCTTGTAGGCTCCCTTCAGATACTGGAAAGCCGCTATAAGGTCTCCCTGGAGCCTCCTCCTCTCAGGCTGAACAACCCCAACTCTCTCAGCCTGTCTTCATAGGAGAGGTGCTCCAGCCCTCTGATCATCTTGAATTCTATTGCAGCAATGGAAAGAAGAAAGATTACTGCATAAAAAGCCTACAAAGTCCAATCAAGCAGCATGAAGTTCATTCAATTACATGACTGTGTCAAGGAAAGAACTCCCTCCCACCATAGCCTCATGACCTGTCCTGATGCCTTCCCTCTTTCGAGCTCAGGAAATTAATGCAGATGTACATTCCATCTTCACCTCTCTTTCTTCATGTCCAAAATAAGCATTCAGAAATGGCATAATGACTTTTACTAGAAATAATAGAGTAACATTCATGTATCAGATAATTTGAAGAACTGCAGTCTGATGGAAGACTAAAAGAAGTGGAGAGCTTCTTTGCTTGCCTTTGTAATACTTAATAAGAAACATGAGAGCAATTTGCAAGTACCTCCAGGTTACAAACAAAAGAGGAGTAATTTACTGAGGTGAACATGGGGAACATCGAAGTAAGAGGTAAAAGGAGAATATTTATAATAAATATGTGGGCAATCTTACAGACAGCAAGTTGTATCAGCCCATAGAACATTTCTGCCTGCTATTTTCCCCATTGCTTGTAATGCAATCACTCTTTTTTAAAAATTCTTTTTTTCTTTCTTTTTGAGCTAAAGAGGAGAAAATTCCTTATCAGGAAGAGACCAGCATGGGTAGGAGGTGGCCTAAATGATCCAAATCATCTTCTCCTAAGTCTAACCTCTAATAGTATGAGTCATGTTACACCCAAGCCACAGGGTAACATACATAACATGAACAGATACACAAATGTGACATTCCCATCTGGTCATAACAGTTAAATCAATTAGTACTGACAATAAGAAAATACCACTGAGTAACATATTTGAAATCAAGTAGAGTATCCTTTTATGTTGCTGGCTTCAGTAGGAAAGAAGTGAAATCATCTTTCACTTGCATTCCAGCGTCTATCTCTACATCCCTGCAAATACTGGGAAAGCGATAAAGAATTCTGCATCAGCTAGATTTGTACCACAGCCACATGGCCAGATGGGTAACATCTCAATCCTTGATAAATATGAAACTGAAGCACTTAGTAGAAAAACTGAATTTAACTCCACTTATGCAAATGTGTAGAAATCTGTTTCGGAAGTTTTTCTGTAATGTGGACCATAAATAGCAACTGTAAAATGTACAGAAGTAGAAAGCATGTGTCAAAAGCACTTTATTTGACCCTGTTCTACCAAAAATATCCTTACTTCCTGTGCTCAATTTAATCCATCACAATCTACAACCATTTTAGCTGTATAATCCAACACTTACCCTGCACATTTGTGTGAGTTTATGTATTGAGAACATTATGAAGAAAGGATTTATTATCAGCCTCTCAACCAACATTTACAGGGATTATGGTTCTTCAGTCCCCCAGTAGTGCTAACCTTACATTCTTCTCTTATTTCCTCAGTTTAAAAGTTCAGTTACAAAATTTCTAACATTAGGAAAACACTGTGTTTTTGAAAACACAGAATCTCCTCCTTAACAGCCAGGATCTGCTCAGTTTCAGCTTCCCTGTAACCAGCATCTCTGCCTCCTGCTCCTTCGCAGTGAGTGAGCAAGCACAGAAGCACTTCATGTCTAATGGGCCAACCTGCTAACTAAATTAAATATGATAAAGGAAGGGGATCTTAGACCAGCTGTATATATAATCATAATTAAAACATACTACGAAGCAGGAGCTGCGAACAGGACAATCTCTGTGGCTTCCTCACCCACAGAGATAACCAGGCCTGGGCAAGACTTACCCCAGGCACTTGAAATACCATTAACCCACTCCCTCCCAGGAGTTTCTTAGGAGAGAGAAAGGAGTTTATACTCTGGCCAGTGTTTTATATGGTTGCACAGAAGCAGTATTAAGCATCAGCATTCAATGTGGAGAGTTCAAACCTGCAGTTTTGTACATATACATTTTTATCTCTGAAAACACAGGCAGGGAATTCCACACCATGGTGGGACAGGAGAGGACTTTAGGATTTACTGGAGCCCATGGTTATGAAAGGGAGCTACAAGACTCACACTGAATTTGTATTTGCAGCAACAACTTTTCTGATACGTAATGAAAAAAAATGCAGAGATTTGGTCAAAGATCTTAATATAGACTAGGCTATACACTTTCTAACTCTTAGGAAAACCCACCACTGTGCCTTTGAAAAGATAAAATTTGAGGGGTAAATCTTTAATCAGTGACCTGAATTGCTGGACAAGAAAATTTGAAACAACATAAGAGAATCTGCTACAAAAAGCTATGAATGTTCAATAGTTCCAGATTAACACGGTAACATAAACTTGCTGCAGCATTCATAAATATTCTGGTCCACTTAAGCACACTTCTCAAACTATTTACAGCAATTTGAATCCTAACTATATTAACAAGGCTAAAACCACATCAGTAAAATTCTACTTGCCAGGAGTTTATAGAGAAGCTGGATATTGCATCTATGAAATATCTCCCTCCATACACGTTGGGTACATAAATGACTAAATCTCTACCGTATGGAGTTGAATTGAAAATATTCTGCAATTTTCCCAAATTCTACCCTACAAGCACCTGAATGGATAAAAAAAAAAAAAAAAAATTGGAGATTTTGTAGAACTTCACACAGGCTCTTTTTTCTTCCTTCCATGTCACATTAAAACATTTTCCCTGTTGATCTCTTCCCTACCTCCCTCTGCGCTTCGGAGTTCGTTAGAAGTAACTGGAGCAGCTCATCCACCTCAGCAGGCTGCAACCACTGGTAAGCGCAGCTACTTTGATGTAGGTGCAGCTGACTCGCATTTAAAGATATCATGAGACACATACCATGACAGTCCAAATCAGCTTTGATTTTTACCCTTTCTTCTTCCTTCCTGTTCATTTTGCAGCTTCCACTTTTCAGTGTCTTTGAGAAGTTTATTTAGATTGCAGATTAACTGTGCTGCACAGCGGGCCCAATACCACTATGACTATGCACTATCCACAGGTGGGAGTGGGACAGGGAGGAAGAGCACATAACAGACTCAGTTCACCTGGATAACAGAGAATCAACTCTATATTCCCTTCCAGATTGTGTCAGGGTCCTAGAGACAAAAATGAAGCTTGCACGGATTCAATCTGTAAACTAAAACTTTATGTATAATTTTCACACATACTGGTGGGCATTATGTTCAAGCCGAGATCATATTCAATAATCCCAGAACACAAAGCATACTTATTTAGGTACCTATTCTAAGATTATTTCAGTTTCATCTTACTCATCAGGTTATGGCTTTTCTCAGGACTCTGCAACCATTTATTCCTTTTTATTTGTCTGATCTCATGGTTGACCCAGCTTGCATCAAGAAGTTGGACTAGAGATCTCCCTTCAAGCCTGAATCTTTCTTTAATCACCTGCTGATCACCCACCTCACCTGCAAACTCTGAAAACTCTGTAAACATTCAGTCTGCACATGTGAAAGGTTAATCGTTTCAATTTAAAAGATAACAAAAACTCCTCTCTACCAGAGACATGTCTGTCCCCTTTGGGGTCTACAAAACTGAACACAAATTTGGAACTCCAGCATCACTACTTAAGTCTTAGAAAACCACATTAAAGAAATTTGATTATTTCTTTTATCTACTTGTGGTAATTACCATAAGCTGGCCTCACGCTGAAAAGCTTGATATCTATTATTATTCTGCTTGTATCACATCTAGCATAGTTTGTCCCTGATCTACAATATTCAGAACAAGTAACACATTTCAGCTAATAGTTCCAGCTAACAATGCTATGTGTAACTAACTTCATTTGATTTAAAAACCCATCACACCAGCCGCTTGCAGAGCAATTAGTTATTTCACTATCACTATCATTTTCATGCTGAAGTTCAAACTGCAACATGTTACGATTTGTCCGTGAGGCACCTCTTTGAAAAAGCCCCACGGCCATACCAGGGAAAACACAGTTTCACAGTCTACTGAAAGACTGATCACTCCCACGCTGAGCCTTTCCCTGGAGTCTTGCTCCAGAAATCAGGACCGCCGTAGTACTGCTGCCTTTCAGCCTTGGCTGGCAGGGCAGAGACAGGATTTCCCCTCCAGCTGGGAAGAAACAGCTCTTTTTTCAAGTTAGAAATAGGACTGCAGTTAAGGAAAGCTCATAAAGATTTTTGTGGCATGGACTGTGCTTACCTCCTGGACAATGCCTCATGGCCATTTTACACCGTCTGGATTCTGCAATGGTTGGGCACGGTATCGTGTCTTTCGCTGGCTTCTTCACGATTTGCCTTGTTCTCGTTTCCAGGCCCCACTTAAATCCACATGTTTTGTTATTTCTGCTGCAAGTTCCCCACTCACTCCACTGACCCACTTCACAGCCTTCTGATAAAGCAAAAAGAAAACACGAGTTAGCAAATCTTCTGGGTTTTATTTTTATTTCCTCCTTTTTTTTTAATTAGCAAGAATATACTATTAGAACACACCACTTAAAAGCTTCACTATCAACAGGCAAAAACTTAGAAAAAGAATTAAAATATCTTATGGAATCTGAAAGAATCCTTTTAGCCAACATCAACCTGGGCATGAAACCATCAGACAATCAATCTGTCTGCATAGACATCATAGTCAAAAACCCTCCTAAAATCATGAGATTGATTTAAATTTTTCTCTTTTTAGTAAATAAATCCTAGATCTACAAAGCTCAAGAGTTCACTTTTCCAGGCCTCTCCATCATGAAATGCAAGGAATACTTCTGAAAGAGTCTGTTCGGACACAATTCCCAGGCTTCAAGATAAGCCACCACATTGTGAGACTTGACAAATATTGTGAGAACTGCCAATGCTGGCTGAGTTACACAGCACATTTCTACTAAAAACACTTATTTGGTGGTTTGTATTTGTTACTTGCTAATGGAAAAGCAGGGAGCTGAAGAGAAACTGAAAGTGAATTTAAAGCCCAGATGTTACAGGAATTCCATCTGCCCTGCTCCTGGGTTCTGGCCTCGGTAAAAGGCAAAATGAGCAGGTAGTTTTACAAGGGTGAGAATCCAACGAGTCTGCCATTGCCTTAAAAGTTATAATGCAAAAACTGGCCTTCCTGAAATCCTACAAATTCTGAGTTATAAATCCTCATACAAGGCAATTTTCAGTTAAGAGGACAGAACGTTCTGATGCAGAACAACAGAGTGGCATTCCCAATCATGCAATATTTCAAAGTTTGGAAATAATGATGATAATGATGATGATGATGATGATGATGATGATGATGATGATAAGGGTAAAGAGATCCAGACACAATCCATTAGCGAATATTTCTTGATAGAAAATACTAAGCATCAGCTTAAAAATAGCGTTGTAAGTATTTGAACCCAGCCACCTGGCCAAAGGGCTGCTTCATCGGCACTGATGCGCGAGAAGACTCACCCACGCATTCCATAAGCTCTTCCAAGGCTGCAAATCCAGGGGGACATCCTCGGAAGCAGCGGCCTCTGTGCGAGTAGAAGCCAGTTTTGCATTTGGTACAAAAGTCTCTGCTAAAGCAGGAGTCGCAGTTTTCTATTCTGCATCCTGAATCAAAAGGATCATAAGGAACAATGAGACAGCTAAGTTAGGATGAGACTAAAAATGAAAGGATTTATAAAGCAATAAAATAGCAAAACCAGACGTGCTATAATGAGGAATACTGTAATCCTGAAATCTGTCTGCTCTATAAGAGAAATTACAGTTAACTGTAATTAATTACCACATTTTCCCCTATATCCTTTTAATCCTATTTTTAAAATAAAAACTGTAGCTAAAACTTCTAATTAAGTGATATTTGAGTTAATTACATCTTTTTGGAGGAAAAATGTTCAATGATGTAAATTATTCTTGTGTTTAAGTAATTTTGAGGAAAATAAGATGTGACAGATTATTTTTGGAAGTATGCATGTATTATATGTACTGTATTCAGTTTATTATTTGTCATTGCAAGCAGGATACAATTTTTTTTCCATGAGTTGACCCTATAAAGATCTGGATGAATGCTTTTATGTGTCATGTCTGATTTCCATATCTACACATGTGCATGTGCTAGCATGCAAAAAGACTCATTTTTTCTGGATGTATCTCCTCTCCATTATTAATGAAGTCAATGAATAAAAATTAGCCATTATTAAATGACTGAAAGACAAAAAGCTATAATCGACAGCAAAAAACTACTATTGCCTTTTGAAATACTGGATTTCGCTGAAAATTTGAGAAATATAGACTACAGACTCAGAAGCAGACTGATCAGAAAAAATCCTATTCCATACTAAAACATGGCAACTCTGAGATGAACTAGATATCAACCATTACATGCACGCCTGAAAAGCTGAAATACTTACATGGAGGCTTATGAAAGTCAGTCATACATACCTAGAAAAAAATGCCAGGGAAAAATGTTCCAAAGATTAAAAAGTAAAAGCCATTATATTTGGAATAGTAATGAACACTTTAAAATTAATTTAAATAATCTAAACCTTCAGCTAGCATACTTAATTTATATCAACTACATTAACTGTATCCTGTACGGCAGGCTGTATTTGTTATTCATTTCATGCACCAATATACTAATCTTTTTGGTGACTTATGTCATTCATTTATTCTTCATTCTTTTCTAAAGTGAAAAATCACAAACCATAAGGACTTCTGAAGTAGGTATTGGTAAATATCCCCTAACAACACTTCAACTTTTGCCAACCTTTATAAAACAGGTTTTGATATTTATTCTTGAGCTTCAGCGGGCCAAAATAGGGCATACCATAACACTTAAACTGGGGGGTGGTGGAAAATTCATCTCTGCTAGCAATTAGGGAAACATGAGGCTTTTTATATCAGATTTCTTGTGGCATTGGACAATAAATTAGGTAGATTGCTTGAAAAGGAAAAAAAAAAGATTTCAAATGCTGGTACACCTTTCTCTGGTTAGGAGGAATGCGAACATCAGTTTGAAGTCTCGCACTGCCAAAGGGAAGCTCTGCAGGATCTCTTTAGACACAACCACACGTAACCTACATGCCACTAACTCCAGAGTCCAGCACCTCTCAAAGGGGCTTTTAGAACTTGTGTTCATATACGTAGCACAAGTTGGGCTTCTTAGTTTCATTTATAGGAAATTCCCAAGAATGGTAATTTCATTTTAACGAGGGTTGAACCAGTCTCCAAAGTGCAGGAGATCAATGCCCATACAGTGACCCTGCAAAACTACTTCTCCAGATTCATGTGTCTGCAAGGTAAAATGGTAAGGAGAGCTGCTCTGGAGATGCACTGCAAAAGTTAATTGCAGGTCTGGTTTGTTACTCAAGATGTTACTCCAGATGTTCTGCAAATATTTATTAATTGCAATGCTTGAATCAAACATCCAGTGATTTAAATATTCAGAAAAAACATTTGCCTTTTGCCCACCCCACAAGACAGTTTGAAAAGACATCAAGGGTTTTCCAAATCATTTAGTCCAATGATGAGGTGCAGAAAGGAACATTAAAAGAAAAATTAGCACCATGTGACCCTCCCTCACATCCAAGTGATGCAAGTATATTTTTGAAATAATCTTTTAACTATTGCTTTCAAAATATTTCGGGGAGTAACATGTTTAAAGTTTACTCCATTCGAACTTTTTGGGTGGAAGAGGGATTAAATTCAAAACTTTCAGTACAAGTTGCCTTTTGATATCATATAAACATGCATAGCAAGCATGTTTACCTTAAGCTGGCAATACCCTCCATAAAACTATCGTTAATTAACAGTACATACGTGAATACCCCATATTTAAACATTAAACGAATGAATCAATCTTCTTCCAGTTTCTTGATCACACTTCAAAATTCCCATCCTATTTATACCTTTTGCTTTCCCTTATATGATAGTTTTATTTTATATCACAGTAGAATCCTTGCCACAGTAATTATATTTTGGAAGCATTAGTAGGGGCTCCTGGGTTAAGGTTGGACTACTATTTCCAGCAAGGCAGTATATTTTCAGTTTTTCCCATGAAGATAAATCACTTCAGATATGAAATGCCTACTATTTAGTCTGTAGCAGATGTAATTTATCAGAAAATACTGAAAGAATATTAGGAATGCTTTAAGAATTCGTAAATTAAAACATTAATTCACCAGACCAGAGTGATACTCAGCACAATGTTTGGGGGTACTGGTCTCTGATCGTAATGATAATTTAACTCAGTAATAGACCATGCTGTAGCTGAAGATCAACTGGGACTGACAACTACTCCTTTTTGACATCCTCCATACACTCTGTTTCAAACCATGAAGGGTGCTGCTGCAGCTCAAAGTCCTGCAGGGATTTTTAAATAAAATTTAAATAAACTAAACTAAGGAACTAAAGAGCAGTACTGCAAAAGTTAGAAAAGCTAACTTTCTAGAAGTCTATTTCTAACTACAAACTGTCACAGGAGTGGTTATGAAATAAAGAAATCTTAAATGAGTTTATTGTTTTTGGTGCCAAGCTTCATTTTATTGTATTGTTTAAATGCTTTTGGGGCAAATTTTCTTTTTTTTTCTTTTTTTTAAATAAAAGTGCTATTAAAAAGTTACTTTAACCGAGACTGATGTTAATAAACTAGAATAAATGAATTCCTTAAATTCTTTTGCTTTTACAGCTAAATATAACAACATGGAGAGAGAAAGAAAGTATATATGCTTTTAGTTGGAGTCCTAAAGAACACTGAAGCGCCATTATGAATATTAAGATACGTTGGTTTGGAATTAAATATAACTGTGTCAAATTGTGTATTTCTTATTGTTAATCAGCATCATTATCTATGTATATACTTATTAAAGGTAAGTCTTAATGGAAGTACATTGCAGAATTCAAAAAATTTTTGCATTGTATTATTTAAATAATAAATTGGATAACAAATCAATAATCTAATATGAAATCTACAGAAGAGCTGTTTGGCATGAACTACAATAATTAAGAAAACCAGCACTTTAAAAATGTTTTAGCCTTTACAGACAATAATGTAATAAAAAATAAGGAAATAGTTTTTAAAGTTAATGACCTGAACTGCTTTCTTCTGGTTGTCACAGTTTTCAACCCTTCGAACTTTCTGATCTCAGCATCTTGTGCCTAACTCGGGAGAAGGAAAGCAAAATCTTTCCTACTTTTCAAAACCCCTTTCTAAATCCTTTTAGATTCCCTTTAAATTAACTAGTTAGCTTACTGATACAATTATAATAAACTCGAATAAGAAATTATTTTTTTTTAATCTGGAGAAGGTTCTTGTCAAAAGCGATTTTATTATCTCAATTTACTACCTATAGATCCAACTGATTTTCTCACCAGTTCCGTGGTTCCATTTCTGTATAATTTCAGTAGCTAAACCATGCTGCTAGTGTATTCTTTTTATTCCATTTAAAAGATTACCTAGAAGTTTGTAACACCAAAAATCCCCAAAGGAAACAAGACCAAAACACTTAAGCATAGCTAAGATTTTAGACCCAAGGAGCTCTTAGAGGAAAGAAATAGAAATTGCATAACCCACAGTATTCTTCAGAAATGCTTTGATTTCTTTTCTCCTAAAACATCACAGAAAATGGTGACCACTAGAGGTTTCCAGATAGAGATGCGTAAGTGTCTGGGACATTTTAGAAGCAGTAAGGAGAGGGAGCCTAAAAGTGGAAGCTTTGGAGGCACTGGGAAAGATGAAATGGGAGTTGAGAGTTGAGAGAAAGAGTTGATAAATTCAGTCGTGCAGAAGAATCCCAAAGAGTGATCACACACCTTTGGCAGGCCTACCATACTTGCAGGGCAACAATGACAAGGTTGGAAACCTAATCTTCAGAACCTGAGAGTGAAGAAGTAAAGGGTGCTTCATTGCTGCTGTTCCCATTTAGCTAGCAACAAGAGGTCTGTCGGTTAGGGGCAGACACTTGTGAGTCCCTACCTCTTCTTTGCCTTCTCATCAAGGGTCTGCTTCCTACCAGACCTCAAATGACTTCTTTTCTTGCTCAGCATCATGTCTCCTTATATCCCACTGGCTCTACTACCCTCTACATAGCCAGGGCCTCTCAGACTCATCACAACACTCTTACTGCAGTTCTTCTAGCATAATCTTCTATTTTCCTTCCAGCGTTTCTATCTTGGGAAGATCAGAAAGTCAAATATTTGCTTCCATCCTTCTACATGAAAGGTATAAAACACCCTTGAAAGCCAGCCCCACATGAAGCTTATACATCTTCTTCTGGTACTGTCCTCACATAACTGGACTAAACAAAGCACCCAGGGAGGTCCAGAGAAATCTGCTGGCATGTCTGATTAGCGCAGCCTATTTCTAAACAGATGACATTTTTTAAAGTGTTACACCATACTTCCCACCAATGTTGTATGTAAATGCTAAAAGAACAACATTCTGACCTCACTGAAATCCATGGCAAAGTTCCTAATTGCTTCAGCAAGGGCAGTATTAAACTAATAACTTTCTTATTCCATCAGATAGACCAGGGCCCACTGCAATGACTTTAATAGGCAAAATTAATATTAAAAACCCTAAAGAGATATAATCTTTCATGCTACATACATATTTATAAAGTGATTTAAAGGAACTGAAGAAGGGCAGTACTCCAAAAGTTATAAAAGCTAACGTTCTAGAAGTCCCTTTTCAATCTCAAACTGTCACAGGAGTGGTTATAGATCCACAGCTCCATGACTTCACCTCTCAGGGGAAAGGGTGGAAGGGAAGTCCCTACATTGTCTGGTGAAGCTAAACTGGGCTGAAATTAGACAGAAGTGCTCTGCTCCAGTATCTTCAGTGTTTAGACAAAACAAAGGGAAACGACAACTTATCCCTTCAACAGAGCTCTGAAATGTTGATTTATGGGACAAGATATATACCTTCTCCAACGGAAAGTCTATTGATTCCATGCAGTCTCTTAACTTAGGCTGACAGGAGAGTAAGAACTTGAATGACTGACGTTTCAGTGCAGCACAAGGGTAGATTATAGTATCTAAAAGTGTCTCCATGCTTGAGAGCAGTTACAGAATACGCTCAAGAAACATATCTCCACGAGCTAATATTGTGCCACTACTCAGTCAATGGCCAGGAAACCTACAGAACTAAAGGACCAGATTCTTCGGTTGTTCTGCAGATGAGAAAAAGGAAAAAAAAAAAGATCATACTGTCCCCATCAAAAAGGCCACTGTCAGAAAAGAATCCGAAGACAGAAATTTAAAACATCTTCGACTTTGCTTACTGAAACAGAGTGGCAAGGACTTAGGAGCCAAAGTCCCCTTTTCCTTAATTTTCAGTAAATTCTAGCATCCCAGAGCACTTCAGAAATAATTTTCTTCTAAAGTGTTTTCACACATACACCAGATTTTTTTTAAAAAGAAATAGCTATGAAGCATGTTTCAGTCAAGGTTAGGGCAATCAGTCTGGTCTGTAAGACGTGCATTTAGCTAGCCAGAAATAAAATATTTGTATTTAGGCTTTATAATCTCATTTATATCTCCTAAACATTTCTCTGCCATTTACTTAAATAGCACAAAAAACCCAAATCTGATTGGCATGGATGAAATTTACAGTATTTATAGAAAACTGCATAAATGGTGCATTAAAGAACTCTGGAAGGAGAAAGCTCAGATTACACATAATGCCCGAATTAGAGATACTTGTTAAGCAGATGGATCACAGTGATATTAAAAGATTTTCCTGACCTGCTTTGCCTTCCTGACAATCATGATAAGCCACTCTTACTCATTCTTCTTTTAAAATAAGCATTAAAGAATTGGCAGACTTACATTTTAGACAAGAAATCAAAAGCTTGGAAGTTCGAAATACAAAATCAGACATTGAATTAAGTTTAGATGCAGGTTCATATGCTTGTTATTGTAAAAAAAAGAGTATGTTCTCCTGTAAACAGCTTCATTCTGCGCCATTATTACAGAAAACATAACGTTACCAAAACAAATACTACCCTTCCATAGTAAAACTTATCATCAGTTTATAAGGTGAGGCAGAATAAGTTGAATTGTAGGGAAATATAATTCATTTGAAGTTCAAAATAAAGTATAAAATGCTCCATATTGAGATGTACGTGCTTTGTATTTTAACATCCCTTAACAAGAAGAAGGTTTACTCTGTTATCTTCTCACACTAAGTGCAATACGATGAATTTTAAGGTCAAAAGATGTCTATCTCAACTGTAAAAAGTGGTTATTCATTTGTAAAGTATTTTTACTGATATGCATAATCTTGAAAAATTTACATAGCCTTATTTTGCCTTTGTGATCCCTATTCTATAGTGTTTCCATTGTCACATTGTTCCTTTCTAAACATGAGCAATGTGACTGAATACTCACTTGTACCTCCCTTCATAAACAACAATTCACAGCAAGTTTGCTCCACATGAAACACAGACACCAGTGAAGAGCAGCAGAGTATGGAAAAGGGAAGCGAGAACGCATGAGGGGATATGCATGAGTGGAAACCAGCAACCAGCACTGCAGGAAAGAGAACTGTACTGAACTGTACCAAACACCTTCGAGACAGCGAGATAATGGTCATATTTTGCAAAGGGAAGCTGCAGACTGAAGCTGAGGAGGGAAACGTGGCATTCCTAAATTGAAGGGCATGGTAGTCTTGGCACTGAAATTGGGTTCTTGCTTGAGGTGTCCCCTTGGGTTTAAGAAGACAAAGTAATAGTAGATGATGATCCACTACAAGTCAGGGTTCTCCTTTCAAAGGTCAAAATCAGTCTTTCCATTAAGGCATCATTCCAGAGGAGCCTCTGGGCCAATAACTTGTGAGGTTGGTAATCCTGGGGTGTGACAAACTATTACTGGGTCCAAAGCACCTACTTTGCTCTTTCACACTGAGCTGTGACTCACAGCTCCCTGCTCTTAGAATCATAGAATCGTGTTGGGTTGGAAGGGACCTTTAAAGGTCATCTAGTCCAAGCCCCCTGCAGTAAGCAGGGACATCTTCAACTAGATCAGGTTGCTCGGAGCCTCATCAAGCCTGGCCTTGAATGTCTCCAGGGATGGGGACCTCCACCACCTCTCTGGGAAACCTGCTCCAGTGTTTCACCACCCTCATTGTAAAGAACTTCATCCTAATGTCTAATCTAAACCAACCCTGCTCTAGTTTAAAACCATTGCCCCTCGTCCTATCGCTACATACCCTTGCAAACAGCCCCTCCCCAGCTTTCTTGTAGGCCCCCGTTAGGTACTGGAAGGCTGCTATAAGGTCTCCCCAGAGCCTTCTCTTCTCCAGGCTGAACAACCCCAACTCTCTCAGCCTGTCCTCATAGGAGAGGTGCTCCAGCCCTCTGATCATCTTTGTGGCCCTCCTCTGGACCCACTCCAACAGGTCCATGTCCTTCTTGTGCTGAGGGTTCCATAGCTGGACACAGTACTCCAGGTTCTCTTCTTGCCTTAGATGTCTCTGCCTATTCCAACCAAGAACCTCCTAACCACCTAACCCCAGACTGTCCTCATGCCCATCACACTCACTCCTTCCAACTCCTGTCGCACCCCTCTGCTGCTCAGTTAAACAGCACTGGTGCTACAGACTTAACTTCACACTGCCGTCCTGACGTGCGCGTTGTCACTCCATGCCAGTCTGCCACTGACCTACACCACCTCCTGTGCTAATTCTCTCCTGCATTTCCTGAGCTGGGAGAGACTTCAAAAATCCAGACAGATTACACATTTCATAACTCACCTTGAGGACACAATGGCACATGAGGGACAAAGACTGTGCTAGCGCTAACAAGAGCAGGAGAGAGGGGCAAGGAGCTGAAGAAAGCTATGATGTGAGCAGTTCTTGTAGGGGATGGAGTATCAGTTGGACAACCAATGAAAAGAGAAAAAAACCAAAACTTTCAGGAAAGACATTGAGGAGACAGTAAGGAGAGGAGGAAAATCGTAAGCAAAAGAGCTTTAGGCTACAAGGGAACCGCTAGATATTTAACCTCCTAAGCAGATGTTGCTTAGGCAGTTGCAGGTTGTTTTATCATTATTAATTTTATTTTTATTATACTACACACAAAGATTTTTAAGCTACAACTTCAGCAGGAGCTGAACGTGAGTGCTAGAGAATGATACACACAGCCGCTTGACCATAACAGTTCCTCAAGTTTACCACAGGTCTACCATTTCATGGAGAACCATGCTTGGAATACAACATGCTAATTATAAAATACCAGAATGAGGATATTTTTTAAAATAAATGTACTTAGTAAACACTTAGTGATACATTTCCAGTATGTTCTAATCTTGATTCATTATTAGTTGAGATCTTTTAAATAAATGCCAAACCACAGTGTTTTCTATTAGTATTTCACAAATATACAATTGCCCTATTAAATCTAAATTGACTACGGATTTAATAAATCTTAATTCAAAGCACTATGATGATTTTTGTTGCCAGACGAATGGAACAAAACTATTCCATCAAAACACAAAGTAAGGCCAAAAATCAGAAATTTAAAAAAAAAAAAAAAATCCAAATCCATTTGATGGAGGAAAAAAGAGTCAAAGAGATAAGGGAAAAAAAAAAGTCTATAAAATAATAATAAAAGTCTATAAAATAACAATAGGTAGACATCAATTTCTGGCCATCCAACTTCATTTTCAAAATTCCAAATACTACGGTAAGCTTGTTTTAGAAGATAAAGCCATATTTGAAGGAAGCAAACACAAAAGTAATGAAAACTATTCCTAAAAAGTCAGAAATATTATTTTATTTAAAGCAAACATTGCTGCTCCTGTGGTAATTGAACCCCCTGACAGACTGTTAGAATTGCACTAAGTACAATAGTCTCAGAAGGTCATATGCTCTGCTATGCTACCTAAGAAATAGTCATGCCATGATATATTAATGATGTCTTGCTATTTTGTAACAAAGTTTTTTAAAAAATAATTACCTTTCTTAATACAGTGAATTAACTACATGTGTTTAATAAATGCTTGATTTGTTTAAAAGTTTCTCATTATCTTGTTTTTACTGAAGGTACATGGAAGGGGAAATTACAATTTTAGCAATGTCGGGCCCTCCTGTGACAAAGAAGCTAAACCTAAACAAATGGAGTAGCCAAGCAAAGCTGAAGGGAGCTGTAATTTCTAAACTCTGAGTGCTTCCTCCCCCTAAAATTGTAGAGGTTACTATGGACACAGACTAAGTTGAAAGGTTCAAGATAGGCTTGATCCATTAATCAGACCAATGTTAAACCAACCACCCAGGTGACAGATTTCATCTTACTCTTTAATTCAGTTTTGTTTTTCTCTCATGAGATTATTTCTTCTTGGAGCAGTTCAGTTCAAAGTCATTAATTATTAAAATTTCTTGGAAAATTAACAAAGTGTAGCTCTTCTCTTGGGCATTCCTCTACAGAAGAGACTCAACACTTTCCAATTTCGTGTCCAAATGTACTGCATTCTCATACTGCAGTGTTCAAGATCAAAATCATCTCCAGCAGGAAAATCTACATTGATTTCTAGAGACAAGCAGTCTCAAAATTGCATGATTCACTGTTACTAGGAAAACAGGCTAGAACCAATTCACAAATTCAAGGCACACATACTGCTTACATGTAGAAAAGAAAATTAGTCTTCAAATTCAAAATTTCCATCATTTTAGAGCTGCTGCACTTGGCTGTGCTATTTATTGTGTTACATTTGGCAATAACTATGTTTGGCTTTTAAAATCACGTCAACATTTTCCATAAAAATATGTTCTATATCTTCTCTAACAAAAATGGGCGAGGGTTCCAGCAATAAAATGTTAAACAGCGTTTGTGCCTATAAAGACATTAATAGGACAGAAATCATTTCAACTTATGTAACTCAAGCCCTGTAACTCCCAGAAGGATTTTAACATAGCCAGAATTTTTATTATTTTTAGCTGAGATAATACTATCTAAGCAATGCAGTCTGTAACTAAGCGTACCTAAAAGTATCTAACATCAAGTAGGAAGAAACCTATTCTATTTTTTAAGAATGTTTATTTTAACTCAACTTCAATCGACAAAATATCTGTGTGTCCACAATGCAACGTATGTGCCATGCAAGATCACCAAACCGAGAAAAAAAATGAAGATGTGATTTATAAATACACCAGTTGGCAGTTACACTAAAGTAAAAATATACAATACAAAAATCATTGGAGGGGAACCAGGACTGGTCGGTAAATGCAACTGCATCATTATTCTCACAGGGGGAGACTGTCAAAGGCATGAGGGTGAGTTAAATATCCAGCCCTCAACACACGCCAATGTGGGTTGGACAGAACTTGCATTTATGCTTTTCAAAACCAATCCCGTAATTCAGGGAAAAAGGCCACTTTCTGTCAGTGGTAAAAATGAAAAAAAAAAAAAAAGTTATATTGAATTCACCATCCACCTTCTGCAAATAACTTTTTTTTTTCTTTTTAAGACACTAAAGAAAGACTGCCAGTAGGGACTACTTTTCCTACCTCACAAGCACAGTACAGGCTGATATAGATAAATTCATCTATTTCCCAAAGCAGTAACTATATTCAAAAACATCTTTTCATGGGCAAGTTTTTACAGCCCAGTTTTGAAAGGTTTAAAGTGGACAAGTCGCTGAATTCACAAACGTGTTATGAAAATTAAGGCCAAGATCCTAAATTACTTTACAGAAGGGATACATAAACCGTATACTGGTCTCATTTAATTTTTCATCAAAACCTAGCCACCTGGTATAGATTAGGCAGCACTCAGCAATACCACACAGCAGTTGGGAACGCAAGGTGAAGAATACCATATCCACGGAGCCTGTGCAGGAAACGGGGAGAAAGAGGCGGGATGCCATTGCATGGGCTGGGATGGCTCCGAGCGAGTGCTCCTTGTCCGGCCCAACCAGCCACGGTGTGACCTCACACGTGTCTCAAGATTATGTGTGATGTGAAAGGCAGCACCCGCTTTCTCACAACGCTGTGCGTTCCAGTGACATGCCACAGTACCGAGGGGGAGAGTGCCATACGTTCTAACAGACACCTGATTATTCCAGGAAGCAAAGAAAAGCTATTTCTCACTTCAGGTTCTTAGGTTCAGTGACATAATTTTGGTCAGACTATGACACATGCACACAAAACCCCCCATAAATACAAATTAGAGGTAATACCAATGATTAATAATCCATATGGCTAATATGCCGCATATGAGCATATGGAAAAATCAATACGAATCAGCACAACTGCCAGACAGCGGTGAAATAATGCACAGAGATACCAGAGCGCTTGTTGATTTTAACAGTTGTGCTTCTAGGCACAAACATGCAAACAGGGAATCTTGTTGCACATTAGCAGGTTGTAAATTTCCAAATAAACTGCAGTACTTAAAGTGAAAGGTTGTTTGTTTGTTTTTAATAGTACATCTGTTTTATTAAAATAGCAACACTTATATATTAAAGCATGTCTGGTGTGAGGTGTCTGGTCACCTGAAATTTGTGTGGGAACAAAAAGCATGACAAGCAGCCCACCCATATATCAGTGCATATACTGACTAGTACCTACATAAGGCACTGTTAAATTAATACTTAATCCTTTTTATTTTCACATAGGGGGAATTTGTTAAAACTAGGAATATCTGCTTAAATCATCATTCTTTCCTACATTTCCTTTCTAACTAAAGCAATAATAATAAAAATAGCAACAACAATAAAAACTAGGTTAATGCATCAACTATTTAATCTGCTGATTGTTACATATCTTTGAATGAGCTGGAACGTTCTTTAGCAAAGAAGTTTTATGATGATCCTGCGACATCTGTGAAAATATCACCGTGTTCCACAACATATCATATTAAAAACTGAGCGTGAATTATGGCCTTCCTACAAAAGAAAATGTAAGAGTTAGAAAAAAAACTCACTTGAACATCTGTTCATATCTGGCGTCCGGAGTCCGTAGTACCCCGATGGGCAGGAATGCAAGCATTCACCATATTGTCTCATCCCTTCTCTTCGTAGGAAGAAGAATAACTTGTGTTGGCATCTGATGCACCCATTATCCTTTGAACAAGATAAACAGCCTTTGCAAATTGGATTTGGTCCATAGCTAGCTGCAAAATAAGAAGATAAATTACACTTTAAGATCATTTGGAAACTATTTTGGCTGGAGGTCCTCTTCCCTCTAAAGTGTTTCTTATCTACCGCATGACTACAAGTAGTTTTGAAAGGAAGGTTCTGAAAGTGTGCTCACTCTCATACATCTGTGCTGGCAAGTGAATAAAAAGAAATGCAATCTCTATATTTTTAATTGTAGGTAGGGCAATTTAATGAATTTACACATATTTAAAATAAAGGTACAGGCAAGCAGAGACCAAGCTATATAAAGTTCACCTGTATAACGAAAATAAAACCCAGGTGCTGAATTCTAGTTTGAAGCTGGAGACATAAGCACAAAACAGCAACAAACTATAAGAACGTCAGCACACTTATATATGCACCTTATATGTCCATGGATATCCAGCAACCACATTAATGCAATTTCTGAGTTGTGAAGAGAGCAATATTAAGAGCAGAGAACTCTGCAGAACAGGTACAGCACTAGCAAGACATGGTGGCCCACAGCTCTCATGGTCCAAGAACAGCTGTTGTCTTGCAGTCTCTTTGTAGTCTTTCTAATGAGAATGTCAAGACATTTTTCCCCTCCCCAAAAAAAAGAATAGCAGTTTTAAATTCTAAGAGCCTTTTTCTACAAGTTTCTACCCAAAATGGGTTGAAAACCATATGCACAGACATTATCGAAGAAGGACATTTAGTTCAGATTACCATTTTAGGTCACCAGCTGCCATGCCTTCAATTCTATTCTCTGCTTTCATTTTTTGGTTGATTTTTTTTTTTTAATTACTTGGCTGATAACTGCAACACAAACCTTAGCTGTATCACTCTTTGCCCTTATGAGTTTTTATTATCCTGCCTTTCTGCAGAGTCGCAGAACACTCCCCTGTCCCCATGGTCTGTCAACTCCTCCTCAGGCGCTGAGTCAGCACAGCAGGTTAGCAGGGGGAGGATGGCTCAAGACATTCCTGAATCCAGCACAACTTAACAAGTCTGTTTTAAATATTAAATTGGCTACAGGACTTCATAGAAATTTGCCAGTTCAAACCTGGTTTACTGGAAACAAAAGAAAAATATTACGCAACAGAAAGAAAGCGTCTTTAAGGTCTCAAGAGCTTTTTAATAGAGGACACCCCGAGAGCAGCTGGCCAAAAGGGCAAGGACTACGTTTAATTGTTATATTTTAAAATATTTGAAAGTATTCACACCCTAACATAGTACTCTGGTACTTTTATCTTGTATGGATGGATAATTGAGGTTGTTCAATCGATGACTTCATGAGCAGAGCCAGGAAAAGAAAAAAGGAAAAGCCCACCACCCTCTGGAACCAGTAGCTGATAAGCTTTACTCTCACCTTCACACATCTGCACACCACATTCCCACTCCCTCTCGACTCCCGTCCCCCACACATGCCTCACCACGTTCAGCACGACAGCACTCAATTCCGATCTTGTACAAAATAATCCTAGTGGGTGGCAAGCAGGACGAGAAGCCAAGTGGTCCGATGTGAAAGAGCTCAGCCGGTGGGACTCTTTCTGAGTGTTGGAGTCCTCTAGCACCAGGCTCACCTGGTGAGATCCTCTTGATGGGAATAGCATCCTTACCCTCTATGGTATACTGACGATTCTTTAGCTTTCTGTTAACCCTTTTGTACCAGACCAACTGCCTTATACTCCTAAACCAGTTCCCATCTCCTGTTGCTCACAAGACCTCAGATATAACTTTTCCTACAGTTCGTCTTACGACTATTCTCATTCACAGTCCACATCTTCAAAGACATACAAGAAGAGAAACAAACAGATGATGAGCGAGGCCTGGATGCATCCCTCATCTCACTGTCGGCAGGGATTGCTTATCTGTAACCACATCAAATAATGTGTGACCATGTACTCCAAAACAATTGTTGCTTAACACATGGTGAGCAATCCTGTAGACTTCTGAATCCCCTTCTAGTCCGCTTACATCTCACTCTCGCTAAATCTGTACTTCCAGCTTGTTCAAGGTTCCTCAGAGAAGCCTGTACTATAACAAAAGAATTAAAAGGAACAAAGCAAAAGTAAAGATGCGAGACGCCTGAATTTATTCACCACTCAAAGTGGGTTTTGGAGCTTGAATCAGCTGAAGTCAGGATCGCATATACAGCATGTACATGATTATGACGTAGGGCCAGGCCAGTTGCTGAGAAGCATGGATATAGCTAATGGCTACTATTCTCCACAGTGTCACTTGGGAAGCAGGGATGAGCCTCTGGAGCAGATACATTTGTAGTGTCCATGTAGGCCTCACGTCCACCTTCCCTCATTGACCTCCATTAAAATTCAGACTTCTTGGCTACAAAATGTGCCTCAGTTTGACTTTACTGTCCAGCTTTCCTTTATCTATGACTGCCCACATGTTGCTCTCCTCAAGTACCTCTTTTTTCTATTTCTGGCAAGCTGTCTTTGTTGATAACCCTTTGTTCTGCAGACAAATTTAATTATGCTGTCTTCTCTGGGCTTCAGCCATAGCTCTGTCCTAACTCTCACATGGAAAGGAGTTAACAGCATAATATGATCCTCTATTATTCCGTGCTATCCTTTTTTTAGGAGATGGACAGCACATCTTTCACGGCTTAAGGTCAACACAAGATATATGAAAGAGTTCAATAATACAGTAATTTTGTAAGGTGTATACATATATCCCAAAATTTTAACTTGTGTGTAGGTTCCCCAAACCATGACACCTAGGCTCTCCTGCTTCGTTATCTCCTGAGCAGTCTTAACAAATGATTTGTAATTTCTATGACTGTATTTTTTTCCCCTCTTATAGGAACTCTGTGAGATTCAGCTCACCAAAAGCTGTAAACTGCTCTGACATCCTCAGATATGAGGTATTATAGATGTGACACAGGTATTGTTACTTAAATGATTATTAAAATCATACATTGAATTTGGGTAACAGAGTTCAAGATGGTCACATAGTTAATGGTCACATAGTGATGACATTCCCTATTGCTCTTCTAGTTACTAAGTTATAATAAAAACATAAAAACACATGAGATATTTTTCTTTTCTTTCTTTACCACATTAAGCAAAAAAAAAAAAAAATCACTGAAGAATTATACAATGGTAAGGGGAGATAATATGATTTGCATGCTGTAATACAGAGTGTAAACTTTATGAAAGAATCTGAAAACTTCCCACAGTACTGCTTAGGCACCAAACTGAATAATTTCCAGGTATTTTGCATGCAGTAAGTTATTGTGAACTGCATATCACAGAATTGGTGTTATTCCACTTTGTTGTTGCTTTTCAGAGCTTCATGGGAAGCCGACTGACTTCAGCGACCTTTCTGTCAGTTCAACTTGTCCCAAAGTAGGGGAAATCATGATATGCTCTACTACTAAACTACTTGGACACTGAACATATACTTTAAAAATCAAATACCATAGCACTGTTTTTGGTGTCACATAGGCATGCCATCTTGAAGATACCAACTTAACTTTCTCTCTTTGCCCCTATAATTTAATCCTACAAAACGCCCCCTGCCCCAAAGACTTCCCTTTCCATCTTGGTTTCTTAACATGGCAAATGCAATGTATTCTTCTCACATTCAGCTTCTCAATTCTCATATAATTGCTCTTTCAAGGAGGAAGTGATTGCCTCTGTGTTCAGTAGAAACATCTATACACTTCCTTTTGAATTTCTTCATAACCTCGTCTTTTTCTTCCTGTATTAGACTGCAAGAAAAAATAACTAGCTCACAAAACATGGTTAATCGCATTCCAAGTTACCAGCTGCATCATAGGCAATGTAAAACATCATGCTACTCATCTCTATTTCCACCCTGCCTGGAACGCCCTCCTTGGCTCTGTGTGCCAGGCAGGCAGGTTTCCCCCAGCCAAATCCCTCATGGAAACTCGCTCCTTCCACAAGGCCCACAAATGCTAACCAGTGTCACAGCGCTGCTGTCGTCACATCATAAAACCGAAAACACACACATGCTCTAAGTTAGCACCATCCTCCGGCTCTCAAAGCGCATGATTGCCCTGGCTGGCTGTTAGGATTGTAAGGTCCTTGCAGCAGGAGGAATGCTTTGTACAGCCACATCAGCATGTCCGTGGGTGTGAACACCGCACATAAACACACACCTTTACGCAGATAATGCATTTTCTATTCCTTCTGCTTGCTGCATCTACAAATATACCCCAGAGCATCTCTGTATTTAAAGAAAAAGCATTTACGGACTTGATTCCCTATGTTGTTATTTTATTTTAAATCTGGGATTAAACTTGCCAAGTTTGCAAAGGTTACTTGAGAACACAGACTAGTACCCAAGCACTGAATGAAACACTTCTGAACTCTAAGGGTGTTCAAAGTTTCATGGTTTGGACCCATATCAAGTAAAATCAAATGTCAGCTAATTACTTTAACTCTTGTCTGGATCAAATGTATTTAAGCCATATTGCTGAAGCGGTTTTAAGTGAATTGTTATGACTATTTGAAATCACAAGAGAATCAACAGTACAAAATGAGTCTAGCCTGTTCCCCACAAGAACACAAGTTGTTCTGTAAGCAAGAGAGCGAGCATTTGATTTCCTATGATCTTACTGTCTTGCAGCCCATACCACAACAACTGCTACTAATTTGTGTCCTTCTTGTATACCCACTTGTTAGGTGTCACAAACCTCTTTTGAACCTGGTGCTTTGGCTCACCGCAAGAACCTGGCATTTTTACATCTGTAAAAACCAGGCTGAAACGGACAAATGAATCCAAAACCAATTGAAGAAAGAGGAGGGCCTGGCAGGAAAACAAGCAGTACAAAAAGTCATTCCCTAAACATCATTTCTTTAGAGGGCCAGGCTAACATGCTCGTTTTGTTCCTAATATCACTTGCTGCCTGGACATTTTGTCCCTTTTTGGCAACCTTTGGTCTTTTGAACTCGCTGAAGTCAGAAACTGAGCTTGCTGGTACAATGGCCAGCTTAATGGCATTCTTGCCCTAACTGGGATTGCAGCCACATAAATGCTGGTAATTGGATTTTAGTTCAGATCTAGCGGGAATGTCTCCAAGACACTTATCACTGTAAACATGAGGTGTGCAGACGGGATTCAGAGGAGGGAAGCGACTAAAAGATGACTACAAGCTGCACTTATTGCAGAAAGAGTAGAGTTCATAATGCTGAATTCAATTAATGCTATAAAGATATCCCACACATACCTCAATAAAACCCATTAAAATATGCTCATGCTTGGCATATGTCCACAGGGTACCAAAGAATGGAACAAAGAATACAGCTTTACAGAGACACCAATATTACGTAGTATACCAATGTACTAACAGTAAGACTGCAAGGTCATTATAGTTAAAAACCATCTGATGGGCTATGAATAGAAGCTGGCCAAGAAAAATACCTATTTTTCATTAGAGCTGTGTAAAAGCAAAAGTAAGTTTCGGACAGAAAACTTCAATAACAAAAAAAAAAAAAAAAAAAGGAAAAAATGTTGCTGGCTTGACTCTTGTCATTGTCTTTAGGAGAATTAAGAGATTCAAGGTCAAAGGGGATTTTTATGAACAATTAGCCCAATGCCCTGTACAAAGGAGCCACAGAACTTGTGCTTTACTAAAACATGTCATTTAAGAAACCATTCAATCTTGATTTTTAAATTGTCAGCGGTAAGGAAACCACCACAACTTTTGTTAAGATATCATAGGGGCTAATCACCCTCACTGTTGAAAATCTGCAGTGGAATTTTGAACTTCAAATAGCAACCACTGGACCTTTTTATATCTTTGCCTGCCAGATTGTTAACAGTTTTTCAATGTTTTTTTCCCCAATGCAGACACTCTGATCAGGTCGAGTCTTAGCCTTCTCATGGGTAAGATAAACAGAGCAAGATTCCAGAATGTCTCACCGCAAGGCAAAGTATCCAGTCCTTTGATCAATCTCTTACCATTTTATCAACAGGCTTATGGCCACCAAAAAAGAGTTCAGCAATGGAAAAGCAATTGTACCAGTTCCAAATACAGAAGTGATATAAGTTCTCTATTTTTCCTAGATACTACTCTCCTGAAACATTCATGAGTTATGTAAGGCTTTTAACCACAAAGACACTGTTTCCCAAGTGCTACACTGCTCTGGGTAGGAGGCAGCCATTTTTTGGAGTTATGCAGGAGATCACCCCGTGCTATCTTTCTCAAGACGCTGGGCCTTAACCACTCGTGATCATCTTCTCTGAAGCTGTCCACAACTCAGAAAACCCAAATGTTCCCCACTCCTCCTCTGAAGATAGACTAACTGTAGGGTGGCCTTTCACTTCAATGTGTTTGGCATAAATCTCACCAAATTTATGTTCATAAGTGAACAATTTTGCCTGCTTATTATGAAACCATTTCTTCACTTCCTTTGGAGGTCTTAATTATATTTTCAGTACCATAATAATATGCCCAAACTACTCTCATTTTTCAGCTCATTTGATTCTCTCATTATTGATATAATGTCCTTCTGATTATTCTAGTCTAGGCCTCAGAAGTCTTGTCCTTATTGCATCTATATTCAAAAGACTGTGGACTTTTATTCCACTTCCAAATCAAAACATTTTACTTTTGCTACATGGCTATCCATCTTTCAGAATTTTCAGAATTTCTTTCAGAACTTTCTGTGCTGTTTTCCCCACCACCATGGCAGGGAGAATCACTGTGATCAGTGAGATGTTAATTCTCCTTCGGGACCCTGGCAAGTCTCAAGAAGTCACCTACATGTTGACATATTTTGCAATATTTAGCAACTATAGGTATTATCAGCATTGCATACTGACTACCAAATTCAGAAGCCTACTTTATCGATAAAATGACGTGTATGTTGGTTTTAGGATGCCTCAGTTGCTTAGGTATTTTGAGAGGATTACTGACTTTCTTTCCAGCTGGGCTGAACTGCCAGTCATGGAGCTATCTCAGCCATCTTTCTTCATTCAACCATCTGAAGCTTTTAAAGGCATCTGTTGTAATTTACTTTCTGGATACCTGCTATCAGCTGGAAACATTTAAATCCCCTTCTCCTCTTCTGTCTGCTGTTCGCAGCCTACCAGTCCTCACTTGCCTTCAGTTCTACTGAATGCTGCTTCCTCCTCCACTTCTGATGTGACTCCTCCACGATTTCTCTCTGTTCAGTTCCCTGGGGGACATTTCCTCTCTCCCTGAAAATGGAGCAGCAATGCTTCCTCAGTCTGGTTGCTCAGACCTCTTCCATTTCCCCCATGACAGTACTCATCCTTCCAGTCCACAAATCCAGAGCTGTCAACAATTTACGTTTTATACACAGGAAGTCCCTTCTGGCTACCGGTTGGAAAAAAAAATATGGAACATCTGTTGCAGGTCACAAACACCACTCCGTCACCTGTCATCCTAAAATTCAAGTACAGAAATAGACACAGAGAGGAAAATGTCCCACTCTCTGTTCAAATGTCCTAGGAAATATTAGCTTTTATTGCTGTTTGCTGTTCACAGCTTCACCGGTTTTATCTTAGGTCTTCCTGCTGTCACTGCCAGAGTAATTCAACACTCACACTTGAAACACTGGGGATGAAAGGTCAAAGCATCACAGCCACAAAGTGCATGCAGAGTCAAAAAAAGGTAAAAATAAAATATACTAAAGAAAGCCCTCTTCCCTTGTGTTCATGCATACAGGCCAGCTACGTAGCCTGTTCAGAAAAAAAAAAAAAAAAACACAAACAACCAAACCAACAACCAAGCCTTACCAACCAACTGGTTCACAAATACCACTCACAGATCATCTATCTTGAAGCCTAGCCACGCAAATCTTTACATTTAGTGTTCAAAAGTCTTACATGATGCATGTTCATGTGCATGTTGCAAAAAAATTGCATTACACCAACAGATAGACCAGCCATTTCCTTTAATCCACTCAAATTGTTGATTTGTAAAGTGGCTGCTTCAAGTTGTTATTACACTGAGAAGAGTCCCTTCAAGACGATCTCTGTTTCATCTGCTTATGAGTTGCTAGAATGATGCTTTTTTAGGAACCCTGTAGTCTTGCAGTACCGAAACATGGCCAATACATGCCCATCATTGTACTGTTTGCACAGCTGTGGGCAGTTTTGTCTACTCCAAATCTCAAAATTCTTTATCTCATCTGGCATCTTCAGTCCTGTAAAAATAGCCATCATATAAGCTTTAAATAAACTTCCATCAGGTAGATTTATGACTTAGGATACTTTATAAGCCCCAGATAATTTGATTAAATGCCGAGTATCTTCATGTATAGTAACCTCCATAAAACTAAAGAGGATTTTTTACATGCTATACTTTTGAAGAACAACTTGTCTTCCAATTTCTCCTATTTAGATTTTACATTAATTACTCCTTCAGCTTTTTACAAGTTTATAGAGTAAAATGTAGAAATAACAAGAAAATAATCACATCAGAGATTCTGGGGTTTTCCCCTGGACCCCAGCAATTCAGACATGGAGGTAAAGCACCTTTGGCAACAGCACAGATTGATTACATCCGATGAAAACTGAATAAATCGATTGATGGAACAGAGACCAGACCCTCAGCCTGCTCCACCCCTTGGATCTATCCCAATGGCCAGCTCTCTGGCATGCCCTTCGTGCAGTGGCGGGGGTCTTTTGCCTCAGTGGCACAGCGAACTGGTTTCATCAAGGGCATGTCTACAGCTGCCTCTCTCCAGGCCACCGCTCTGTCATTCACCAGTCTCAGGTCTCCTGCAGACAGGGAAGTACAGAAGAACATGAGTATCAGCTGCTTAGATGCTCAGCCTGGGGAGCTCTGCGTCCACACTGAACCGACCATAAACCGTCTACAGCAGGAATCGGGAATTTTCAAAACCAGTCGCTGTGTCCTCCCAAACAGGCTTGTGAAAATCACATCTCCTATATCTCACCTACATATGTGGCACAGGAGCTCCTTCTAGGCTTTGTATGTAGGAAGATGGAAGTAGGGAAGACAGTATGTGACAATCCCCATGTTCCCCAGTTTATTTCAAGTGGGAAGTTTATTTGCCTTCCATTGAAAATAAACTGGGAAGCATGAGCAGACGCTCAAACAGCCTGGTAGTTCCATTTCTAATACAGAAGAAATAGTCATGCTCCTTCCAAAGACTTACTATACTTTTGACCAACTCCTTATGTACGGTATTAATGTGGAAGCTGAAAAGAGAAACAAAAATAAAAACCAAACATGCCTTTACTTTCCTGATAGCACCACCCTGGTAGGGAGGCCTGGTAAGTGGAGTCCACAATGCAGCGTATTTCCACCTCTAAGGTGGTTAAAAGTCACTTGGACACTAGTTTCAGACCTTTACATGTCAGGTTCCCGTGCTATAGTCATCCAGAAATGCACAGGCTGTCATAGCCTATTTCTTAACTACAAAATTGCACCGAAATGCTTTTTCCCCATGTACGTATTCTATGTGCCACTATCTGGTGGCACATTCAACAGCAAACTTCATCCAGCATATTGCTGCCGCAAATCAACATCTGGGACACAAATCCTATTGGAACAAAGTGCCAGGCATTTAAACAAATTCATTTTTTTCCAAGCCTTTTAATATCTAGAATATTTCAGCTAGCTGCTGTGAATAAGATTCATCTCTAGCATGCAGGTGAATAAACAGAGATTTAATTTTTTCCCCTTTGATGGCGTGTTTACTTTGTCTTTTATTGTAAGTTACAGCTTTTCCAAGCACTGAAAACTGCGGGGATCCAACGTAGAGGTGTTCCAACAAAAACACAGTTCCAAACCCAGATCCACCCAAACCGCTGAAGACAAAACATTATTGGAAGCACTGAAGCTAAAGAGGTGAAGATCCAGAACACTCTGCTTAAGACACAAAGTACAATGACATACAAGAAGACTTTATGTATGATGCATGATATTCACTTTGCCTTTTCATACTCTTATTGAACAATTCCTAAAAAGGTAGAAAAGATTGAAGAACAGAAAAAAAAAAAGTAGTTAGAGAAGGAGCTCAAGTCTTTCTTTTCACTTTCTGGATGATTAAATTCAACATATTTTAGAAGTGATAGATATCAAACCTAGGTAATTCATACAGCAATTCCAACAGAAATAAACAGAGGCAAAGACTATATAGTTCTTTTCATTGTTATATTAGGCATCGCTAAACTAATGACTACATGCTTAACTATTATTTACTATCACATTTTATTGTACAACAGGAACTGGCATGTAAAGGAAATGCCAAACAAATAAATATTTGACTGTGATTGTAAATCTGTTCCAGTGAAGAACATGCCTTATTTCTCCAGTTTATAAAGCAGTGAACACACTGGCTAGTGTTTCATGAACACCAAACTTCTGAAATGTTGAACAGCATGCAAGTGGAACTTTTTTCCTTTTTTTTTTTTTAAAAAAAAAAGAATGTTATTAAACCGAAAGGTACAGAAAGTGGTACCCTCTAAGAATGAAGAAATGTAAGGTTTAGATAGTTGGGAATGGTCTGGAAGATTTAATGGCCTCAGACATAAGAGGCTGAGTAGGAAACTTTAAAGTGCATGTAAGGTTATATTCACAGTATCGTAAGTTTTGCAGAAGGAAGTTGTACAGGTCCTTACACTGAGCAAAAGCTAGTTCTGACCAAAGCTTCAGTGGGGGTCTGTACAAGCAAATTCGCCAGATGTCCAAGCCTGATGGAGGCAACCTGGGTTTCAGGTTAGGCATTAGGTTGTTGAGAATGAAGCTTGGACCACACTGAAGTAAAATTGCTCCCCATACTATTGCAGAGGACGAGGCTGGTAGTCTCCAGGCAGACATGACAAGTCTGTAGAAAAACTCATTTGGATACTGTGAAGACACAGCACTGCATTTCCTCAGCTACAGCAGCTGACAGAGAGTAGTTAATAGTTATGTTTGCACTAGAATACCGATAGCACTTATAAGATTCCAGGTGGGGTACATGGGCTGAATCCATTTCAACTCTTTTGAAGCACTAGGCAGAGAGCAGATACAGTTTTCCCTTGCCCAGGAAGGAAATTCAAAGCCAGATGGAAGCTGTGGTTATTCCAATAGCTACCCAGTTTCAGTAAGTCCAGGACTCCAAGTGGCATCACCACACTTCTGAACAGGTGAAGGAAGGTACAACCATTTCAAGCTCCAACTGGATAAAGCCTCAACCAACCTGGCCTGGCCTCAGACCTGACCCTACTTTGAGCAGGAGACTGATAAGGGAGGTCGAATCTCCTGCTTGGGAGGTCTCTTCCAGACTGACTTCTCCTGTAGTTCTATGACCTGCATCTGAATAACCATATTTCACTTCTTGAAGAAGGAAGCAGCTTGAGCTACATGATATGCAACACATTTCTGATGGAGGACAAAGAGTTAATAAAGCACATGGGGATATGGAATGTTTTCTGGATGTCCAGTTATATTCCATTTCACTGGAGATCCCATAGAGGGGCAAAAAAAGTATCAGTGAAATGGAAACAAAACATTTTGGAAATATTCTGTAATTGCAAATAAGGGAACATAAAGGATATTCAGCCCCTGGTATCAATACAGGCTGGGGGATGAAGGGACTGAGAACAGCCCCGAGGAGAAGGACTTGGGGGTGTTGGTTGATGAGAAACTCAACATGAGTTGGCAATGTGCACCCACAGCCCAGAAAGCCAACCATATCCTGGGCTGCATCAAAAGAAGCGTGGTCAGCATGTCGAGGGAGGTGATTCTGCCCCTCTGCTCTGCTCTGGTGAGACCCCACCTGGAGTACTGTGTCCAGCTCTGGAGCCCTCAGCACAAGAAGGACATGGACCTGTTGGAGTGGGTCCAGAGGAGGGCCACAAAAATGATCAGAGGGCTGGAGCACCTCTCCTATGAGGACAGGCCGAGAGAGTTGGCGCTGTTCAGCCTGGAGAAGAGAAGGCTCTGGGGAGACCTTATAGCAGCCTTCCAGTACCTAAAGGGGGCCTATAGGAAAGATGGGGAGGGAGTCTTTATCAGGGAGTGTGATGATAGCATGAGGGGTAACGGCTTTAAATTAAAAGGGGTTAGATTTAAACTAGATCTAAGGAAGAAATTCTTTACAATGAGGGTGGTGAAACACTGGAACAGGTTGCCTAAAGAGATGTTCCATCTCGGTGCTCCATCCCTGGAAACATTTAAGGTGAGGTTGGACTGGGGTCTGAGGAACTTGATCTAGTTGAAGATCCCTGCTCATTGCAGGGGAAGTTGGACAAGATGACCTTTAAAGGTCCCTTCCAACTCAAACTGTTCTATGATTCTATGATATCTTCACAGCTGGGAGTATTCATTCTGATTAAAAAAAATTAAATAATTATGTGGAAGTGGTATCAAAGCACAGCTCCAAAGGAGACATAAATAGCAAATAATATAAGTTAAAAATTGATTTAATTGACAAATAACCAAAGGGATCAAAAAAACCCAACCAAAAAAACCAACCCCACCCCGCTAAGCCCTCAAATCCCCAAACTCAACAGTGAATAGAGACCAGAATAACAAACCGTATTTCTAACACTTAAAATAACAGACAGAGAGAAAGCAAAAGAGCCTAACAGTTACAACTCGTGTTTGGAATAAAGCAGGATGTATCCACCCAATGTGATAACACAGCTGTAATCAAAAGTTTGCCATCCATACAAAAGGAAGCTATGCAAGACCATTTGCCGAAAAGAAAAAAAATTAAACTATCACTGCCAGTCAATGGCAGTCTTGGTACAGTTTTCCTAGCGATAAATATTTGTGGATGGTTTTGCAGAGGAAGGACTGTGCAGTACAGCCTTGGCGCAACTTTAACTCAGCCTGCTAATTCATATCATAATTACAGCTCTCATCACTAGATTTTTAACTCATAGTAATTAACTGGAAGAAAGAAAACATTTATTCCCACTGGAAGCAGATGATACGAGTTTTCTGTAAAGATAGGCAAAAGCTGTTTAAGAAATGGACTTAGGAAAGTCCATGGAGAGTCCAAAAAGCATCATCTGAATAAAGAAAATCCTAGCCATACTGTTGTTTAACAACAGCCACCTAAAAATTAGCAGTACTAAACATGTTCTCGTATATATTCGTCCAAAGTCACATACTAGGACCTAAAGAAAAAAAAAAAACCTAAATCTTCATGCACATAACTATCTATAAAAAGACGCCTTGGTGTGGACAGGTCTGGGCTCTAAAATGAGAAGTGAAAATGACTGAGAACAAATTTATTTCATTGCATATGTGAGTGCAAGCACATGCACCTAGGAAAGTGCATGCAAATGATCCCCTAATACACCTGTTTTCTTCACACAGTTATTTTGCAGGAAGAGTGCAAAATATTTAAATGCACCTCTCACTTTGTATCCCAGATTTACTTGAGTTTGTAATTCCTTAAGATTTTTGGGAGACATTTTTAACACATAAAGCTGCAGCTGAGAATCATAAGCACATTTTCATCTTTACCACCAGAGGCAATTTTTCAGGAAGTTATGACACTTACTTTTGCCTCTGAAAAAACCATCATTAAACACATTCATATTTAAACACACAGCTACTTAAACTGAAACCTTGAGTTACTTGCGTAGTCTCTATGGTGTTGGGTTTTTCTTTGTTTGCTTTTAATATTTTCTGACATTGTGAAGCACACAGAAAACAGGCTTTCCTAACCTGAAGTACAGAACCATTTTAGAAAAATGGAGAAAGTGATGCATTTAGAATATTCTTCAAACTATAGCTCCTCTCCAAAACATGACTGGAAAAACAACATTGTGGCGTTCCACACTTTTGCCTCAAGGACTTCCAGAACAAAGTTTGCTCAAGTTATGAGTTGCACACATGTAAATGTGTACATCCACACATATACACATGCATACACATTCCCTGCCAAAACCAGCCTTACAAATTTAGTAATTAAATCATGACATGGAAGGTGCTTGTATCTTCCTCAAAGACTTTGTACTCACTATGCTCTCTATCAAACCACTTAAAAACATGCCCTTCATAATTAAAAGGAGATGTAAATGAAGGCAGAATTTAGGTTTCCAGCGCAGTTTTATTTCATTATTCTTTAAATATCCAAGCTGGAATCTAAAGCATTTTTTGTCACAATGCTGGCTTTGCAAAGTCAACATGACAAACCAGCACCTTTTAACTCTGTGAAGCAAGAATGATAGAGACTGCATGCAAGATAGTCCCAGAAAAAAGACTTTATCTTATAAAAGATTTTTTTTATATTTCCAATATTATTTTATCTATTTTTTAATCCAAAATATAACCCCCATGTCTCAGTGTAGTACTATTAACTGTTGCCTAAACGCTTCTTTTCAGCAACTAATATTACGATCATCCAGATACAGCATGATCCTAAACATGAGGCGGTTCCTCATTTTAGTGTCCTCTTATGCCTAGTAAGTAACATCAGGGTCTCCTTACAGTCAGGGTGATGGGACAAGACAGAATGGTCCAAGTCGCTAAGATCAAGGAGTGGCATCACCTCCATGAAGGGAGAGGGATGGGAGCACCAAGGCCTGTAGGTAGAGGGACTGCCAGTGCCTCCATGTGGGGCTTACCACGACTGCCTCCAGGCTGGTCATCGCAGGCAGGCAGTGACGGTAATTCTGTGATTACAGCCAACCCTTTACCATAAACCTGCCTCCAGCTACACGCTCTTTCCACCTGAGCAGGAGCGCTGGCCCGTGCGACTCTGACCCTGAACTTGGGGCACACCAAAATACAAGGTGGTGTTCACTTTGTGGCTGTTTTCCTTTAAAAAAACCTTGTCTTACATCTGCTTGAACATAAAATGAAACAGGTGAGTATCTGATCAAGATAAAAGATGATTTAGTAGAAGTAGATGATTTAGAATCACCACGGAAAATGCAAGAGAGAGAATCATGTGCAATCATCGGACTTGGCTATTTCATTGCAGCCAGCGGAGAGGCCTAGATCTTGGAAAGAGCTTCCCCTTCTCTGCAAGCTTTCTGCAGGGATTGTTTGATGACGCAGTGCAGTCGGGTCAGACTAGGATTCTGGCAAAAAGACATAAAATATCCTGCAAAGAGGGAATGCAAGGGGAGGGGGAAGAGGGATATATATATAATGGTACCTTCCTATGCCCATTCTCTCCTCCTACACTCCTCATATATCACCATTCCCCGTGGAGCTATTAAACTCAGCATATAGCCCCTTACAATTACTACAACCATCTGATTTTTATAACCTCCCACTCCAGGCTTTCATTAACCCCAGACTCACTTGATGCCAAGTCTTCCTTCCTGGAGCACCAAGGCTATGTGTGGAGTCCAGCTGGCGAGTCAGGGAGACGTCGTAAATTGGAAGAGTGTGCTGGAGCTACTTAAAGTTGTGGTGAACCAGAGGAAAAGGACCAATTGCACAAAAGATTTAGGAAATGGATATAAGGTGTTAAAATATCCATCAAGAGCATAATTTATGAAATGACATCCAGAGCACAACAAAATCTGACACTCAGGATAACTACACAAACCAAAATCATCCATCCAGATCTGATTCTGCACAGAGTGACCCGTAGAAGCAGACCCCAAACAGCCACCCTACACCTGTTGTCACACATTTCCTGACTTCTGGGCACAAACTTGAGTACAGGAAGTTCCACCTAAACACGAGGAGGAACTTCTTTACTTTGAGGGAGGCAGAGCACTGGAACAGGCTGCCGAGAGAGGTGGTGGAGTCTCCATCTCTGGAGACATTCAAAACCCGCCTGGACGCGTTCCTGTGCAACCTGCTCTAAGGTGACCCTGCTCTGGCAGGGGGGTTGGACTAGATGATCTCCAGAGGTCCCTTCCAACCCTATGATTCTATGATTCTATGATTCTAGGAGTGCAGCGCAGACAGAAAGCAGCAGATTTCCCAGTCTTGTTGATATTCCTCTCATTTCAAAGCTGCCAGACTGTAATTGCTTTTCAGCAAGGACCTCAGGTGGCATGCTTTGGCTTGGAACGTATTTTTATAGACAGTTATAGCTCCCTCTCTCCAAATGGAAACACTGACAGGTTTCTAACTCCAGAAATATTAGCAGGAGCCATAACAACACGAGTCTCGTTGAAAACGTAACCTGTGATCTGGAAAGTAATTTTTAACACTTTGTGTTCCAACATTTAGGGTTCGTTACATGTAAAAATTAGAAACTGAAAAAGAATCCCAGGTGCCAAAAATGCATAGATTTCTCTCACTCTCCACTGTGGTCCTTGTTGAACAGTTGCCTCCTCCATCTTCAGGGATGGAGAGAAAAACATAATTGTGCCATATACTTGCAGGAAAACATTGTGCTATACTTAGTTCTGCTTTGTTGCAAGCACTGTAAAACACATTCATTTTAATTTAGTTTTTAAAAATTACCTAATTCATATCTGGAGAAACACACAGAAGGGTGCATGAACACATTACCCTTCCTCTTCACAGCTCTGCAGCAACCAGTTTAGCTGCAGACAGTTCTAACAGGGGACAACCAGCTTCTGATGAAGTTGACTCAAAGACAAACACACTCACAAACATGCAAAATGATCTGGTTACACAAACTCACTCACTCACAAAATGAACTGGTTATATGCCAGAGCCATGAACTCCGCCTCATCGAAAGTCAAATAAAATCACCACAAATGCTTGACTCTTCGAACAACAACTAATCTGCCAATTTAATAATAATTGTCAAAAAGGGAGCAGGTTAGAAAAATGATACAAAGTAGAAGAGAATTTTATATGTCATCCTGTACTCCCACACCACTTTGTATGATGACTTTCCACATACAGGTTAAGCATTCTGTTCCCTAACTGTATAGCTCTTCATCTGAGTCTACCTAATAATTCAAAATCCCCTGGTACAAAATGGTCCTTCTCATTTGCAGGGATGTACGGGAAATAAAATCCCACTTCACAGCACACCTTGCTGTTTCAAAATCAGTCTTCATTCCCGTGCAGAATAAGGTAGGAATAAATACTTCAAAGATAAGCCAAGTTCTGGTGCTGCCCACCTGGCAAGAGTCATTGGCCCAGGAGCAGGAACCCAGGCACTTGGGGACCGGCATCTCCAGGGCTTCCCACAGTATTTAGCACCCTTCCACAGTATTTAGCGGGCTAAAGGGAAGCCCCCAGTGACAAGCACCGAGGCACGCTAGTCTGCTCTTCCCACGGTGCCAGGGAGGCTACTGGGGCAGCCAAACTCACGACAGCACTGGAACATGGCGGTAAAGTGACAGCCCCAGAGCTCAGGAGCTGCAGCAACCACCACTCCCAGCTTCAGCCTCAGCAGCATCTTTCCTGGCTACAAAATACTGCACCAGGAAAGCCCACCAGCCTAAGAAGGATTTATAAATATGCTGCTGGTTTATGCAGTGATTCCAAGATGGTCCAGACTTGGTTGCATGTAATGACCTGCTGACTGGCAATATTTCCATGCACCCACATTTATTTTACGACTAACAATCTTCCTGCTATTGTATTCAGTAGTGGCAGAGTCTCCCTGGCTCACTGGAAGCAGACAGGCTACAAGAGAGTGCGTGTAAATACATACACAGTGCAGTGTTTTAGAACCAGCTTACTTTTTAACCTTATCCATTAAATTTGACTTTGTTCTACACCTCTCTTTTTTTTCCTCAGCAGAGGATATAAAATATAGAATAGAAGAATACTGATTTACAATCAGAAGAAACTATATCTACTAATGGGCAAATTGTCTTAGAGCTAAAACAGCACAAATTAAGATGTTACTTAGGATATACTTTACTGCTTAACTTACTGGTTGAAGACTGAAGAACATGCATTTAACAATACATAGAAATTCAGTGGGAAAAATAATGACCGTCTCCTTTTAAAAGCTGTCTGAACTCTCTGTTTCCTTAAGGAAACACAGTCTTACCAGCCTTAATTATAGTTTCCTCCAACTGTAACATTCATAGGTCTTAAATCCTTTACTTAGTTTTATTGCCAGTAATTAAAGAGTGTATGGTTTCTGTCCAAAAGATGGAAATGTTTTAAAATATTAAGAACTTTGTCAAGAAAATTAAGTACTTTGGTATTGCTAAATGGCCATTTCACTCTGCCCCCTTCTACTTCCCCCCACCTTATTTTGCTGAATTAATTTTGGAACAAAACACATATCGTGCTTGGATTTGTCCCAGACAAATGGACTTGAAATCATTATTTATCATTTACGATGCCTTTTCTAAACACATTTGGCAACTGAATCCCAGCCAGATCCCCCTTTCTACCAAAAAGTTTGTTTGAGCAAGCAGGGCATTAGGCAACAGGAAAACAGTTTGTACCAAGAGCCAGAGTACTAAACCCAAACTTTCACTCTTAAATATATTCTGCGAAAGTATATAACTTTCAGTATATAAGTGATAAAATACATGACTAAAATGTGTGTGCAGTATTTTGATCATTGCAGGCCAGAAACAACACATAGGTTAAACAGCCTTGTTAAGTAGTGGAGGGGGCACACACACCACTAAACATATGCCTTAGCGATCTTCTGTTGTATTAGCCAGCTCATGACACATGCTTTGCATCCACATATCGTTAAGGGAACACAAACAAAAAGCGCACAGCAAAGCAACGCTGTAAAACTGAACATAGACTCTGCAATGTTTTATCACTTATAAAACAAAATCCTTGAACTAGAAATTGCACTACAGCCACTGCTGCCTCAGGAAGCTGCGGTTTACTGCTTGGAACGCTTCATTCATGTACTATTTTTAGGAACGTGGACATCTAAATAAAATTTTGTAGGCACACAAAGTTATCTAAGGGTAAAAGTTAGTTTATCATATTCAAAAACACAAGAGAAAAGGAATAGAGAACAATCCACGTGCACTGGGGCAGTCTTTTTGGAGAATGTGGTGATTGGAGGGAAAGAAAGAATCGTCGTAACTCTGTCAGTCCAAGTGGTGCTCTTAGATGTCTGCACCACCACAAGGCTCAGAAGGGGTCTCAGATAAAGAGATGGTAGTTTCTACACCTCTTCTTTTCAATAATGTATTTCTTCCCCATAAATAGCTGGCAAAGAAGCAAGAAGTGCTTTGGTTGGTAATGAGTAGGTTGAAGTGTTTTTCTGAGTTCATCCAGCTGACTGTGATCAAGCTGGTATCTCTCTTTCCCTTTCTATTTAAACATGAATGTCGTCTTTCTCACAGCTTTGTTCCTACTGATGGCACACGTACCATTAGAGTTTGCTGCAGGGTTGAAGACCTCTAAGGCCTTCAACTGATCCACCAGAAAACTCTTTGTTGTACCACCATCAGCTTATCCTTTTCCTTTCCTCATAAAGGAAAGTTCCAGCCAAATGCTGTCTTACCGGGCCCTCCTGCAGCCCCCATACAACCACCAAGCACAGCATGGACCCCTGTGGGAAGGCCTACATTCTCTAATTAGGTGTAGAGAGAATCAGGAACACCTCAGTTAGAAACTGAGATGCTCAAGTATTTACGTGCTCAAGTATCCAGTTAAATGTGTTCTGTAGCAGAGAATCATAGAATCATAGAATGGTTTAGGTTGGAAGGGACCTTAAAGATCATCTCATTCCAACCCCCCTGCCACGGGCAGGGACACCTCCCACTAGACCAGGCTGCTCAAAGCCCCATCCAGCCTGGCCTTGAACACTTCCAGGGATGGGGCAGCCACAGCTTCTCTGGGCAACCTGTTCCAGTGTCCCGTCATGCTCACAGTAAAGAATTTCTTCCTAATATCTGATCTAAATCTCCCCTCTTGCAGTTTAAAACCGTTACCCCTTGTCCTATCACTCCACTCCCTGATAAAGAGTCCCTCCCCATCTCTCCTGTAGGCCCCCTTTAGGTACTGGAAGGCTGCTATAAGGTCTTGCCGGAGCCTTCTCTTCTCCAGGCTGAACAACCCCAACTCTCTCAGCTTGTCCTCATAGCAGAAGTGCTCCAGCGTCTGATCAGAAGCAGGTCACATCAACTTTTTACCCCAGAGGGCCACAAGCCAGGCTGATCTGAGGGCACGTGAGAACATTAAGGGCATACAGAAGGAATTTCAACAAGTTTGCAAGGAGATTAGTGTGCTACACCATTTTACAGGGGGAAAACACAAAAAGGTTCAAATAGAAAAATGAGCCCATCACATTCACACCATTTTCATGCTGTTCCACCTCTTCCTATCAGAGGAAAAAGTACTGCAAGCAACCTTGCTCCAGGCCAGGATGCATTTGACTTGAGCCCTTTATTTCAGTTCTTTACTGTACAAAATGCACATTATCAACAAGTAGAGATACAGTAAGAAGGAAACCTAGGTTACATTTTAACAGAGAAATTCTTTATGCTGCAGCTAGGTTCCCCATCTTTATTTCCAGTTGACAGTAAAACGGCAACTAGTTTTGAGCATTAAGATGCTTAAACACATTCCTACTATCTTCTTTCACCCCCGATCCCCCCGTTCTTTTTTCTTGCCTCCACAGCCCAAGTTTGGTTGTCAGAAAGGCTGCAGGTTATGCACTTAGACTCTGTACTGAACCAGGGGGACATTTACCAGCATTCAGCTGATTTAGTCATTTAAGTTATAGGAATTTTATATACTTAGGGGACTGCCTTTCTGCTGTTTGCATTTTAGCAACTGTGCCATTCCCACCCCCACCAATCCCACTGTGTACAGGAAGTCACACTCCTTTTTTAACGACGGGGTGTGTCTGTGCGTGCATCTGCATCCAGTGTTAAACCACTTCCTCAGGCTTCAAGGAAAGGTTCTTGGAGAAGGTGGTGTGCAGAGAAGTGGATGTAGAACAAAGTTCTCGTGGGAAATGGAAGGGAAAATAAACACCAAGGTAAAGCCAGCAAAGGAGTTTGTTAATACTCCTGTTTCACGGTGCTGGCTGATTTCAAGTCCTGGTTATCTCAGAATTGACGACTGATTATTGGATAAGTTCTGCATCCTATAAAAGTCCAGCCAATACTTTAAGAGATGCTTCTTCACATTTCTTCTGTTCTCTGACAGTCCGCAGTTCCATGCTCACCTCCTAGATGTCAGCTGCCAGTTCTGCAGCCTGCTGGGACAGACTGGCTCGTAAGATCCAGCTGGAAGTTAATGAGCTGAATCTGGCCCAGCGCCTTTTCCCCGGAGGAGGAGGGACACCAAGCAGCCGCCCCTCGCACAGCTGGGCTGGGAGCATCTGCCACCCCGCGCCGACAACGCCTCGCGGAAACCTGAGGACTGCAGTTTCCTTCAAGGGTGGAAGAAAGAAGAGTCAGCAGAACGGCAAGCTGCTGTTTACCAGAGCAGGAGAGGAGTCAGGAGCAGAAGAGGTCGGCCTCCAACACAGCTCAAGGTTGTCCTGAGCTTCTGCTGCTGCCGTCTCCCCGAGAAGAAACCCAAAGCTGGCATCTAGTTCACACGCCCAGTGGTTAAGACAAGACCACCTTAGGCTAAATAAAAACCTAACCATCCTGTGCTATGTTACCTGTAAAGTCCTCAAAATAGAAGACAACAAAAAAAAGCTTCTTGGAACCAGACCAGAAAGGCTGAAAGTATTAACTGCAAATGTGCTAATCCCAAAGCTTTCCTCTCACTTAGCAGTAGGAATTGTCAGTTTGATGTACATGAAGGGATAGATCACGCTTAGCAGGGCTTGGAGAAGTCTCGGAGGTTTTTCACCCCCGTGGAGGAGACTCAGCTGGAAAAGCAGGGAATCACCAGGCTCTTCGAGGCACAGAAAATGTTACTGGAGTCCTGCTGGGCAGCTGTAACGTCTCTGCCCATTCATCAGCTTTTCCTTAAAGGTTCCTGTGGCTCAGGAAATCTCCCTCCAAATGCCCTTTTCTGCATACACTCTCCAGCCAACACAATTTAATGGGATATGCCAAAGCGGGATTTAGAACAGGAAAAATGAAGTTAGATATTTGGAAAACCTTTCACAAAGAGGAGTGAGCATCCGGTCAATTTGCCTTTTTTAATCTCTCTCCACCTGCTGGTGGGAACTTTTTGACACTGTAATACAAGAGAGTTTGAGGAAAAGTACCTGTCCTTAGAAACGAGAATTAATATAGATTTCAGAAAAAGCCAAGAAAGGAAAGCTAGTCTGCACTGCTGGGATAGGGGTGGCTCCTTCACTCGTATTCTAAGACCCCTAAGCTTCTTTTAGAGGGGAAGCAGAATTTCAAATAACATTGAAAACAAACAAACACACACTCTCTCTCTCTCTCTCTCTCGGGGAAAAAGAAAAAAGGCAAAGATCAGCCCAGACTGACATCAACTCCTACTGTAATCAAAAAATTTCCCCTCTCTCAAATAAAGATGCATTTATTGAAATAGAGAAGCAGTTAAATATACGTTCGCAGTAAAACAGTTTGGAGATTCTATAAACAACACTGTAACAGTTTAGTCCTTGATCTGTTTACTCTAAGGATTAGTCTCATCTCCTCCTGGCTGCTGCTCTTGCAGACATGTGTGATCTCAAAATATCATGTGTCAAAACAAACAAATAAATATGCATCCAAAGGTGAAAAAGCTCATCCAAATGTATCTAAGTGTCTTTGGCAACACTAGGCACAAATATATGAGAGAACAGACTGGTTTTTGCTAAACTGATACATCAACTTCTGACTGTACCCAGAAAGTGCACAAATGCAAGATTCTGGCATACAGCTGGGGAAAAAAAAATAAAGTTAATCTTTATAAACCACAAAATAACATCTGCTTACAAATGTGGTGCAGTTTCAAGTATGTTCTTGTGAGATCTCCCATCTTTACATACTTACTGTGCATAGCATTTTCACAGACTAAGAACCGAACCTTTCTGAAGAAGAGACCGCCATGGAGAGACGAGGCTGAATTCTGCTCAGCTCCACTTGTAGTGACAGGAATCCATCCCCAGCTTAATCCAAGTCGCTAAGCAATTCTAGGAAAACGGTTGCACCATAGCCATAAATGGAAAGTATATTGCTACTCCTTGCTTTCAACGGTCTTGAAATCAGCCTCGTTTGACTAGATATTTAAAATGAGTTAAATCTGTACAAATTCTAATTTGTTTGGAAATGTTGAGTATGGAAAGTAACTTCCAACATGAAGTGATAGGGGAGTCTAGACAATATATGGTATCAAACCAGCACGCCTGGGACAATAAATCAATCAATCAAGCCATGTCCCAGAGACCAAGTGCTATTCTTTCACTTGACATCAAATAGCAAGTACCTGTTCTCTCCTTGCCAGCTGAAGTGGCACAGCAGAATACCCAAACCCTTCCCTCGCTACACCGAGTCTGGTCTTACAGTAATAGGTGTTTGTGGAACTGGAATAAGGTGACTCACAGCAACAAGAAAGGACAAGCACAAATGAAATAATGAATCTAATGAGGTGTTAGAAGTTGCGAGACCATACGTACCACTCTAAAAAGCCTACTTTAATGTATAGGTGCATGGAAATCAAGTATTTTCACCTGCACATGGCCAGTAACTTTACCATGAGAAAAATTACCCGCTCAGTTATAAGGAATCAGAGAATAAAATGTGAATTCTCTGTTGTCTATTTAAATAAGACATAAATACCTTAGGAAAACCCTATTTTTTTGTAGTAAGGAGCGGAAAAAAATCTAAATACGAAACTGAATTCAAATTCCTCATAGAACAAAAAATTAATTTGCTGAACATATTTTCAATAAATCCTTCGAACCCATGAAACATGAGTCAGCCCAACTCTTAAAACACTTTTAAAAAGCACTTTACAAACTTCCTTTGATCGACACCGGAGACATAAAACCCACCTACCAGGTCAGCTGTAGAGAATATCAAGAAAAGCAGGGGCCACACAGAAGCACTTGCCTACACAGACAAAACAAATACAATACATATAAGATTTCAACACATTTTCAAGTCCTTTTGGAGTTGGCAGAAAATGCGTGTTCCCTTGAGTCCCATTGAAACTATAAACTTTACCCAGGTTTCAGCTTTGAGAGTCTGTTGAAACAACTGTGTTTTCCACAGTGTATTTTGTGTTGACTACAAATGTTGGGAAAAAAAAAAAAAAACATATACTTTTCCCTTTTTTTTTTTTCTTTTTCCTCTTAGCTCTCCAAGTCAGTAAGTGAACATATGTGACAATACAAAGAACAAATCATAGCATACTGTGGAAACTCTAAAACAAACATATCACCACAAATATAAGTATTAGAGATAAAGATCAGTAACTACAATGCAAAGAAAAAAGTATCTAGGAATTAAACAGAAGGCAGAAGCCAGTCAAGCACCAGTGCCAAAAAGAAAAACAATTTAAGAGCCAAACCACCGCTCCACCCTCCTCACCAAAAAACAGCCCAGGATGGTAACTATGCAAAGCCAGTCAGGAACCAGAAGAAAACAATAACCTATTTATGTATACAGAATACTATGGAGAGGTTAATATTTCTGTGCAAGTGAACATACCAAGATTAGGAGCTTGGCAGAACATCCTCACGTGCTTTCTAGGCAATCCTCAAATTCAACCTACCATGGCAAGACTCTCCATGAACGCTACTGCTGAAAAGGTTTCAGCTTTTAAGCTGCTTTAACAGAATTGGCAACAAGCAGATTTCTTTATTTGGTAAGTATTTCCATCAACTCATTGAGAGTTGTGACAATAGGGACACCATCTATAGGAACTGCGTTAGCTTTGTGTACACAAAGATTTGCAGGATGTATTGACTCCAATCTACTTTTGTGAAGTCGAGGTTTTGAAATACAGGAACATAGAACAGGAAAGGACCTGAACAGGTTGTACAATGTAAAATACTTGTCATAATCCTTTTAAATTCCCTCTTAAAAGTGTTTTTCTACCATAATCCTTTCTGCTATCATTCCATAATGCAATGATGTTTCAAAAAAAATTCACTGAAATTTCGGCCTTCAGGCTCTACCAGAACTTCCCAGACCGGAGCCCGCCTGGGGGGATTCTGAGTCTTGACAAAGGTATTTCTTTTCACGAATTCACAACTCAAAATGTTGTTGTGCTCAACTACATTAAAACAAATGCTCTGCTTTACTAAAGTTTGTAACAAACATGATTTAATTCCCACCACAAACATCCTGAATCATTCTCAAGTCACAAACAAGTATGGCCTAGTAAGAAGCTATAATATTCAGCAAGCTAAGGGTGGAATTCACCTCACCAAACTTCACCAGCTAAAACCTTAAGGATTCACTCTTAGGTCAGCCCCTTGGGATAAGATAAATCGTCCTCTGGAGATGCTCGCCTTCTTCCACTGACTACAGAAGAACCTAAAAGCTGAGTGGGCTGAACATCCCTGCTGAGATGCCAGTTTCATTTCACTGACTAATGGCTGGGGCAGACTGAATCTAATCTTCAGATAGCTAAAACTAAGTGAAATGGGTCCCTCTCTAAACTTTAATCTATGACATTTTTATACTCTCTTTGTTCTAACAACCTCTGCAATGCAAGGATGCTAGCTTTTGGTGTAGGCAGGCAGATGCTTGCCAGCAGTATCTGTTTACTAGGCAGCAGCTCCAAAAATATATCATTTACACAAATATCTAACAGAAAGACTTGAGAAGATACAGTAAAATGAGGGTTATTTTGCCTATTCTTTCACAAGAGGCCTGAAAATATCTTTTTGCTGTGCATTTGGCTGGAAACGATCACTCAGTGCACATGAATTCATACCATCTCCTTGAGGTTGCCTCTAAAGATCCCTTTTATCACAATTTATTTATTACATTTAAAACTCCTTAACCACATGAGAAAATTAGTTTTGGCTTAAATTTCAGTACAATTACCTTTCAGTGGTTGAATTTCCAGCTTTGAGATTTAAAGGGATTTTCTGGGCTTTAATGCTTTTTTGGACATATGTGCATTTAGCATTACTGTACTGTTACGCTATAGGAAATGAGGCACTCGTACTTGGAGAACACCAGCTTCTTGTTAAATTCAATCAGCAAACAAACAACTGTGTCTTTGTCAATGAAGCCCAAGTTCAAATGCATAAGGATCAGATAATGAAGAAAAAAAAAATCTTGTATGACACAATATGCTTTCACTTTATTTACGAAGTGAACGCACAAGTATCTAAATCAGATGCTCTGGAACCGAAGCAGTTTAAATGAGTGCATTTCAAAGCCTAAAATATGTTTAAGCAGTTGGATGTTATAACAGAATACACCACATTGAAATTAAGTTAAAATCAGACTTCATTCTGGCAGTTTTAAATATAAAAAACAAACAAACAAACAACAACAACAACAAAAAAAAAAACAAACAAAAAAACCCCACAAACAACAAACCAAAAAAACACAAACAAAAAAACCCCACCAGAACCAAAAACCCCAACAACAACAAAAAAACCAAACGCTAAACACACAAATAAATGTCCCTAAGCTCCAGAAATATTTCTAAAATTTGGGAAAAGAGGAGTTAAAAGGAAAAGAATCAGAATTGATTTTCAGAAACAAATTACCATCTCAACATCCTTGTCTTTTATGTTCTGAATATGTAACAGGAAGTGGGAATTGTCAGAGGTATGTATAACTATGCCTAAATTATAGCTATAAAGCCAGTTAGCCTAATTCTTAGAGAACTTCTAGTTAGAACCTACTCAGATTACATGCAGATAATAAAAAGAATTAAGCTAGGAAGCTGAAGGGTTTTTTTGCCCACACGTTATTTAAACATGAATCCAATTACTGAAGTTTCATGGAGCGGCTGTCTCACTCCATTCGGTCTCCCCTAAAACAAAGATGATATAGCTGGACTGCGGTGGCAAACAATCCTGAATTAATGTGGGCAAATGAAATCCCTTCTACAGCTTTATTCTGCTGTGGGAGGGGGTGTGGAGGAATCCCTTTTAGCATAATAAAAATGATGGTGATATAATGAATAATTATTATGGGATTTTATAGCTGGAAGGCATGGTTGTTATTTCAAAGCTATTTGTAACCAACAGCCTTATAAAAAGCTCGAATGTATTACATATGTGCAGAAGGTAACTGCGAGCATGTATTAAATCCCAACATCTGAAATAACGAACGGATGTTTGTTTCTACAGTAACTACCTCTTTAGCAAACGTGGGGCTGACGAGCAACTAAATTAATTAATTATCAGCCTTTTAAGAAAACAGAAATGAGGACTTAAAAATAAACTGCCATGAGCTGAGAGCTCTCCTTTCCTTCTCTGATAGCTATATCATTCCCTTCCTTCCAGCAGCAATCCGGTTTTCTGGTGAAATGCACGGGTGGACGAGCCCTGGTAGATTAATTACCCCCAGTTGCCATTTAAAAAAGGGCTTATGCCAAAGACCGGAGCCCCCAAAAGATGGTATTGCCCACACTTAAGATATGGGAGAATGGGATCCCAAATACCCGGGTCCTGGATTCCTGTGATAAATGAAAGAACAAACAATGGGATTTCTATCTTTTCTTCTTAAAAAACAGAAAAACTCTGAAAAGAAAAAATAGAGGAAGCAGCATCTGTCTGAGTTTGCAGTCGGTCTGTACAACAGCCTTGAAATGCATGAAATACTTTACAGACCACGAGAACTTTTAATTTTTTTGCTTTATCTCCCTTGCTTTATAGAAATATCAGAGATGAAGTGTGAATATCCGTGTGGAGTGTGGAAGTGGGAGATGCGCCTGAACATGGGTCTGTGGCTTTGAACAGCAGAACTAACTGCTCTGACTGTCACTTTGAGGGGGTGACCTCAAAGGGGGTGGTAAAACAAATCCTTTCAAAGTCAGTCTACTTTTTCAAGCAAATCTAAAAGTTCAAGGAATTAATAATTCAATATGAAAAAAAATGAAGGAAAGTAATAGTAAGGTTGAAATTTATTAGTTTTTCCAAAAAAAGTCTTGGAAAATAATATTTTTATATGCTTTTTTGTAAAATTTTGATTTGTGACAGCTAGATAGAACTTAGTAAGAACTTCAACAGTATGGGCTAATTCCCCTATATGCTCTCACATACTTAAATACACACATTTACACACACTTTTCTGAGCCACACAAGTGATTTTAAGACATATAATGAAAATACAGAAGATCAGATTCCTGCCTGTGCTCTTTTAATAGATCCAAGGCCTTTGTTTTCTACCAAAACATGCTTGTCTCATTAGGGTACACCTATGCAAATGTCCAGAACTCCCATCTCAAAGTCCATCCACAGTTTCTGTCTGACTCTTGCCGATGTCTCAGTGCTGCCCTGCGGTTCCGGTCCACGCAGCGGCAGACCCAACCAGGTCTGGGTGGGGAAGCAGCACATCCCCTGACGTGATGTGGATACGGACATTCCTCCCCAGCCTGTGCCTACGGGGTGGAAGCCAAGGAGGGATCGCTACAGAGTTTTTAACACGTTCTGTCCCAGGAATGTTGATACAGAATCCAGTGATCTGATTTTCACTACGAAAGGAGTGGCTAAGCCAGGCAGCACGCATGTAGGGTCACTGGGTTTGGAAATACTCTCAAGTGAAGCGATTTGGTTTTGAGGGGGAGGAAGAAGGAGCAGGCAATGGGAGCACTTACATTATGTGGCCCTAGGCTACCTATCCATAAGTACCTAAGCATTAGTTTCTCAAAAATTATAAATAGAGCTGCTTTTTTTAAATGTTTACCCATGAAAAAAACTTCTAAGAACTAGTTATTAACATTTCTGTATAAAAAATTATCACTGATGCAGGAAGACTGCATTCTATATCCACATTTTCCTAAACCTACTCTTTTAGTCTTTACTCTGAAAGAACATAAACTAAGGTATGCATTGAAACAGTTGTTTTAAAATGCAATTGATGTACTTGAAAAGCTGCGCGTTGTTCAAAATTAGTTTTTCCTCAAGATCAGGGATATTGCATTTCAGTTTTCAGGAATTTAAAGGGACAATGCAACCACGCTGATGCCTGCTTATTGTAACAATATAAACCATAGTACTGTTGGCTTGAATCCATTAATGAATTAATCTTTGTCAGAAGAGTGTCTATAAAGAAGGTTCTTAAAAGACCCCAAAGACATTATAGCACTGATGGTTTACCATTATGTGGTATAGCAAAGTTTTACTCAACCAGTTCTAAAAGCAGACATATGGAGTCCATTAAACCTCTCTCTTTTTTGTGGTGTAATTCTGAATGGCTGTATTATGCTACTTATTTAAAATATGGATTGTAACTTCCACCACCAATTAATAAGAGTTCTACACATTGCATGCAATTTATAAGATGCACAAACTTTGTCATCAACACCTAAAACTGAAATAATGTCAAGAACAGTATTTCAGCTATCTGTAACAAATAGGAGATTAGTATGACAAGAGCCAAATAACTTTGACACCAATTAAGTCAGGGACACACAATTTAGCTGCTGTTAAAGTCAATGAAGAGGTGCTTCTCCTGTAAATCTCCTGATATTTTGCATGGTTTGTCCCTTTTTTTTTTTTTAAATGTATAAATTGCTATCCTCTGTCACACATCCATAACCATACTCAACCACAATATTCCCAAGTAAGGAATTTACATTTAATTCTATAAACAAACATTTTAAAAAAGAATCCCACACATGAATCTGATCAACTCAGCTGATCTCCATTCCATAATAAAAACTGCCTTTTTGACTTCCTTCCTCTTGGTGCCACATTCTGCTCTCTTACACCAGCACCATGTTTTCCCACGTTCCTTTCTTTCTTTATGCTCTTTTGGACTTACTCATCAAGGCAGTTTAGCCTCCCTATTACATGTGGTTCCTGAATCCAGTGGAGCTCATTATGAACCTACAAAACCCTTTGCATATACCTTACTTCAAGATCAGGGCTACAACAAAAGATCCCAAGAGGCAAGGACCAGGGCACACACTCAAGGTTCAAGTGACTATCTTCTTGCAAAGCATCATACACAAATAACAAACAGCAAGTAGTAAAGCTTAAGAGATATTTAGAAAAATATAGCTGCACTGCACTTTCACGCGTACTTATGCATATATGGATTGCCGCTCAAAAACTTCACAGCAGAGACTAACTAAAAGAAAGCAACACGGGAGAGCTCATTTATCTTTATTTGTCCCTCTATCACTGGGAAATGCAGTTAAAATGCAAAAAAACATCAGGTTCAGTAAAATTCTCAAGTAGTTAAGAAGAGAGATTTTCCAAGACACAAATGGGAGTAAAGGAACTAACGTCCTTCTCTTACTGAAAATTGCAAATTTTTAAGTCCATATGACCACCACATTCAATTTAACATGATAACATCTAGTACCAAAAAGTGTGAGCTTTTGCCATGAGTTCTAAGGGAATCTGAGAGTCCACGAATACAGTATCGCACACTGGCCATTAGAAGTAAATACACTGAAGAAAATGGAAGGGAAGAAAGGACCATCCATTTAAGACTGTTTGTTCTCCTCACATGCTGGCCTTCAGCCTGTCAAGTGTTACAAGGCCACGAAGATGAGGATGTGCAAGGTCCTCTGCTGAGCAAAGCTGCGTCTCATTGACCCCATCACCAGCTTGGTTCAGCTCAGGAGGAGACCAAAAGGAGTTAATCATATCCTGGAAAACGTTGGCAGCTAATACTTATCAGCACTTGTTAAATATTACAAACAAAGCTGAAGCTAGACTTAGGTGAATGAAAGGTTCCCAGTTAAATACTTAATCAAGCAGGTACTATCACCTGCAACTTTGCAACAACACTGTTGCAGCTTTTTCCTTCCTGTTTTGTCCTCGGTGGCTTTATTCTGAATGGGAAAGAGAAAGATCATCTCCACGTGAACCCAAGAAAAGACTTTCCTTTGAAAGCCAGCTCTTACACTTTATCTCCTTTCTGTAGTTATAAAACCTTGAATACTTCATACAGCAATCACATAACCAAGAATTAACAATCAAATATAACACACAGCAAATGTTCTCAGATGAGTCATGGTACTCTTTATATTCTTGATTTGTTGGCTTCTTTGCCGAGCAATCATCAGCTAAGTACTGGGCTAACTATAGAACACCAAAATCGTTACATCTGCTCAGACATGGCCGTTGAGGAAAAAAACGATTTCTCATTTCATAGTCGAGTTAAAATGAAAGTGCACATAATGATAGTTTTCAAGAGATCTCATTACAACTTTGCTTCAACTATTCATAATTTTTCACATAAATATGTCCTTTGTGTTTTTAAGAGGACTGCACGGCTACATTATCTGCCACCACAACCCTACCTTCAGGGTACTCTCCCAGGTCTTGTAATACGTTTGAGCAGATTTGGGTTCCTCAGTTCAATATCTGGAAAATGCCAATAGATCGGGTAATATTACAAAAACAGAAGCAATCTTTCTATAGAACATAGGGTGCAATTTTTTTCATTGCTTTTGCATCCCATGCACCCAAAGTGAGCAATGAGTAATATCAAATGCTACCACAAAAGGGTTTACTGGTCTTTTAACCAATATGAAAGCCAACACAGTGGACAAGACAGAGTTGCCCACTGTACAACGCCTTGGGGTGCACAATGCACGTTCATAGCGAGGACCTCTGTATCCAGGAATGTTTCTGGAGCGTCCCCCACTGCATCCAGCGACCTGTTAAAATCATCATTCTATCAACACAGAAATGCATCTCTCCCTCCTGACAGTTGTTCAAATGGCAAAGTACTTGCCAAAAAAGGACTGGCTGTTGTTCAAAGAAAACAATGCAACATGGACAACAGGCAGCCAAGCTGTAACAGCAGCTTTTAAAAGTAGCAGTAAAAAAAAAAAAAAAAAAAATTAAAGAAAACTACACAACTTTTTCTGTGGGATCTCGTCTTTTTTTAAGGAACTGTAAGAGGAATGTCTACTACTGTTACAGATACAGGTACCACTGCTGGTAGATATTAAGTTTCCAATTATTTGTTATAACACAGCTGAGAGTGATTAGACAGTTTACATATGACTGCTAGGAGCCCGGTGCACATTATGTGGCCCATCAGGTCCTGCAGCCTAAACACAATTCTTGATTTAATGGATAAATGAATTTTGCTAAACCACTTCAAAAACAGGAATGTTTTCTGAATCTGTGCACAGGCTGTTGGTATAGTTCCATGAAGTCTCATTCCAAAGAGATCACAACGCACTTTGTCAGACCCAATAAAACCTGCACCCCAAAATCCCATACCAATGAATTCGGTACTGTTCTCTATGGCTGCTAGCAAGCTTCTACACTGACGTCTTGTTTGGCAATTATTTTTCTCTTTACTAAATGATACTTTCTATGAAAGCTGTCTGCTTTTCATGAAAAAGGGTTTTTTTCCTATTTCTCTGCCTAACCTCCCCCACTAATGGAAAACACTTCTTGTTTCTCTCCACCAAATACACTGGTTCCTTTGCTCTTTTTTCCACATTAGCATCTGTGTGCTGTGGAAGCATAGTGATCTCAGTCCTAAAGGAAAGGTCTGAGAGTTAAGAAAGGGACAAAGTAAGGCTACAAGTTCTCTTTCACTGCGTCTTTCACTGCTCAGTTGCCAGTGCCATGGAACTTGGCTTGTTCTTACAAATGCCATTATTGAAGATCTGAAATTTCTGCTACGCTCTCTTGTAAGAAGAGGACGTAATACGACAGCACACTAATGCAATACCAGAATTTTGCAGCATTATTAAATAATTAATTAATTAAGCATTAATTAGGTGGTCTCAAAAGAATATCTCCTCCTTCATTTATAAAGGGACTGTCCTTTCACTTACACAAATGTAATGAAAGCCTTGGAAGCCAACGCACTGAAATATCTTCAGGACAAACTTCATGCGGAAGAAAGTGAAACTTTATGAAAAACCATGATGGTTTTCAATGTAAACAATATGAAACTCTGCAGTACACAGTGGGTCCATTTCTGGAATTACAGACTTCAAAAACTTATGAAACATCCCAATAATGAAGGCCCTTGATCAATATTCCGCCCTTCACAATTTTCAAGCAGAAGTCTAGCACCTTGACAATCCAAGAGGACAATATTGCATGGGAAAACTAAAACCGTATTCAAAGGCCTTCAAGCTTCCTTTCCGCATGCATGCTGCCCACGGATGAGCTACAGATAAGATACACAGGCCATTGGCTAAAGTACACTTTCCAGTTTGGAGCCCAGTGTTTGGACGTCTGTTTTCCCCACTGCGTAGCACCGGAACATATGGCAACTGAGACCATTATGATCATCAAGATTCCTGTAGCACATGCTATGGTATCAATAGGAATTTATTCTTTCCCACTTCTTAAGTGATATGAGTAACTCTCAGATTAAATTTTGGAAGGAAAACCGGTCCCAAATTAAAAGATCATGGTAAAACAGAAGAGCTCAGATTTACTGGTTCATTTACTAGAATTATTTTTATTATTATTACTATTATTATTATCCCCAACCTAAAAATATAACCATTCTCATAACTGAGGAGTCTCTCTTTTGTAAGACTTACTGAAGAATTCTTCACATACTCTTTAAGTTGTCTCATTTCTGGATTCAGTGAAGAATCCTGAGCTAAAGGTAACAAAGCCACTGGTCCTATCTATTTAAGCTATATCCAGCAAGATGTGATAGGCATCAACATATAACGTCACACAGTCGAAATTTCTTAAGGCTTTTTGCTCTTAACCCCCAAATAAACCAATAGCAGATGAGCCTTGTCAACAATTTGCTAGTTGCTTAGTACACTCCGACTACCATGTTCTAGAATGCACACTATATATCTGGTTGGTATTAAACTGCATAATGAAGAACATATTTACATCCTGTATTTTTCCAATTTTATTCACTATATTACAGGATTAATGGGCCTACAGTTCATGTCAGGAGCCAAATTGTTCTAATAAAATATGAAGCATTTATCTACTGAGAGGCTGGAAAGAGCACCGTTTGTTTATTGCCAAGTCTGAAACAATGCTAACAAGAGCGTATGTTACTTAATCTCATTCATGCCCGTAAGATTTTACATGCTAAGACTATGCTGAGTAAATAAAATTCAGAAACCTGAAGGAAATCCTATTCTCTTATTTTTATTGTGCATTAGTAACAAGCTTGACTGAGTACTGGAAACAGCCTATTTTCCAGCTCACCTCAGCTACTTCTAAGGTACCTAAGGCCTCACTACAATCTACATAAGACTTGGAAAGTACTGGGCAAATAAGCAAAGGAACACAGTCCTACCAGAACCAGGAAAATCACTGGATAAGCAAAGTTTGTTCACAGACATATCCAACTGTCACAGCATTTCACCTGGCACTTGTGAACAAATGGTGATATTCTCATTCCACTCAAGTCAACATAAGATGAGCCATTCATTTCACAGGGCCAGAATTCTCCCTACGTGTTTGCCCTAAAGAACTTACAGAGCAGTTTAAACAAATAGAAGTACACTGCTTTAAAGTCCAAGCGTGAGGTTTTGACCATCATGTTGCTCTTTACGGAGAAAGCTTCCAAAAAACATGTTGGATAAAGGCACTAAAAGCAGAAAATACTGAATGCTAAGGAACAGGTCTTCCAAGTTACAAACATCAGAACAAAAAAACATATGCAGCAGATTGCAAGTAGAAACAGAGAACTAGATAAGAGAATTGCATTTCTTTCTTCTGAGACATGTGCAGCCTTCACCATTGTAGTGCTGTTACATGTCTATGCCAGGAGCAAACATGTAGTCCCACTTTCTGGATGAAGAAAGGTGAAGACAGGAGGTGGACTGAACAACTTCACCAAGGTCACACAGGCTGAGTGTCAGGAAGTGCAAATAAAACTTCTGTACCCTGAGACAGCTTCTTATCATTGCAGTCATCCTGTTCTAAATCTTCAGAAAAACTGAACATAACCATTGCAAAACCATAACTCATAGAACTCTTTAAAAAATGCAAATTACTAAATTTTAAAGGACTTCAAAAACTTCCTGCAAAGTTTTCTTCCAAAGCAAAAATTAACCAATAAAACTGTTTTCAATAGACAGGTTTTTTTGCAGGTTGCCGGACAGGAAGAAGGTGGTACTTCCAATAAATACATAAGTCTCAGCAGTAAGCTCAGAGAGAAAATGAAGGATTTGCAGGCAAGACAAAAGAGCTTATAGACACTTGGAAAAACCGTGAAGGAAGAATAAATGTTGAAAATTATGCCAAAGCTGCACGTGACTGAGAGGAGGAGCAGCAAAGCTATCTAATTAGAAATGGGGAAGATAGAAGAGCAGAACAGGTGTCTTCAAACACAGTGGAGAAATACCAGATTGGAAAATTATAACTCTGGAAATAGGTGTATATTACCACATGTGAATGTATCTGAGTTACAGAAAGGTATATGGAAAAGAAGACTCAAACTCCCACTGTTTCCACCCTACTCTAATAGCTGCAGGACGTCGCTTTAATCCAATCCAACAGCACTGTGCTTTACATCCTGCATGTACTGAGCACATTCAAAACATCCACCAAAACTTCTGTCATCCTCCCTGTTGTCAGTCCAAGGCCTCAGAGTTTGAGACATCAAACAACGATGATGGACCAGACTTAGAAATCTTGAAGTAGAACAGGTGGAGCATATTTGCTGTTCGGATACGTATAGCTTTATCTCCTCATCTTGCAGGAATACCATTAAAAATGGAATTAAATGAAGTAGCTTCTGTATTTCAGATCCACTTAAATCACAGCAGGCTGGGTCTTATCCTGAAACAATGACACTCAATGGCTACAGGGCTTTTTTTAATCCAAATCAGAATTTCCCCATAAAGAAGATAAAAAATACAAATGTATTAAATTTACCTGTGCATTCTGGCTACTTAGCATTCAGCACATTTCAAGCAGAAATTAAAATTAGTATTTGGCGAGGGGCTACTGATTTTTTATTGGTTATTCTGGGGGAATGCAAATACAGTCTTAAAAAACAGACAAGTCATATGTTTATGTTTATAAAAAACTAAAAGCCACTTGGCTCACATTACATAGGTTTGTAATGTGAATAATAAGACACTCTAGAATTAAAGGAAAGATACTGGCAGCTCGGAGCAGGTAAAGACAAATATGCTACATACTTTTTTAATATATTCTTAATATAAGAAATACACATTTTTTTAGCTTTAAAAATTTAAGAAAATCTCAAAATTCTGTTTCCATTTTCGGATAAGTTAAAGTCAGTAAGGTGTTCAGCTAAGTATCTCTAAATGCAGGTCTCTTCAAAACACCTCAATTTCACGGCCCAAGTCTGAGGTGCCTCAAGTCTCTCGTCATTTTCAAAATCTGATAATACAATTATCTTATTTTGGTATGAAATAAAACATAATTTGTTTTATATGAATATATAAATTGTTCTTACAGCAATTAAGTCAACCTACTGCAAATACCTACTTACATATGAAGATGTCCATGCTTTGTATCTGGAAGTTAATAAAATACGTCAGCAAAAAACTCCATATAAATATTTTTTCAGACACATATCTTGTAGTGGAAGAAAAGAGTGGTAATTTCTGCACACTACAGAGCAGTGATGCAGAGTCATGCAGGTTTTGCTATCTCATCCCTGACAGACACAAGAACGCAGAAGATTTCACATCAGATAGAGACAGCACTTTCTAAATCTCTCAGATCGTTGCCATGGATTAAATGTTCTACATGCAGCTGTGTGCTCAGTCAATAAACTTGGAGGCAGGAAACTTATTTATGTGGTTATTATCCTTCATAATAACCATATACATGCCTAGACATTAACACTCTAGGACCTCTTAGCCATGCAAATCACTGACATAATTTAAAGTGCACTGTGACAAAACACTACCCTCTGCACCGGAGGAACTGAGGCACAGAAGTGAAAGACAGACTTGCAGTGCCTGCTTAAGATGCGAGTGTTCAACAACTATTTAAGGGAAAAAAACTTCTTTGCAGAGACACATGTAAAAATCCATTATGGGGGTGGTAGGGTAGAAGAATCTGGTTCTAAACATACTGACCAGCTCTGTTGGTAAGAGAACCAGGCACCTTGGATTCAAATTTCATGCTCTCACCACTAAACCACAATCCCTGCAGAGCATTTAAGTAAAGCTGTAAAATGGAACATCAAACAGCAAACGCAAAGCTCTAGGATGTATTTGAATACTATCAAGAGCATTCAGCTAATCAGATTTCTCCTTGGCTAAACATATGTAAACAAAAGAGAAATAATTCCGTACAGTAGAATATCATGGGGTCTCTACACGGTTACTACAAGGAAAGAGGAGACAGTGTTTCTGTTTCAAACTAAGCATGAATGACAAAACCAAGGAACAAATTAACATGGTAACAAGCAGTGATGAAAAATCAGTCAGCTATGTTTGTGGCTAAACAAAATGGTTAATGCTTAGTCACAGTTTCATAAGTTAGCGGTGTGAGGTGTAAATGCGAAAGAAGGATAACACTAAATAGTTCTGACATTGAATCATTTCAATACAAGTCCCTTGAGAGACGTGCTATTGCTCGACAGCAATGCATTTCACTGTGGGCTTTTTCTCATTACGTATCCACCAGGCTTCACTGTGACTTGAGGTATTTTTAAGAAGAAAGATCAAGCCTAGAAAGGCACATGCTATGCCGAACCTCACAAAAATCTAGAATCAAATATATTTTTCTGTAGAAACAGAAACTTTGTAATGAAAATTTTACACGGCAATTGATATACTGAGCAAAAGCATTGCTCGCTCCAGCAGCAGTCAATAATGCTTTAGGAAAAGGTATAAGAAACCTCTTGTTGGTAAAGACAAATTCATCTCCACATTAAGAATATTCCCAGTCTGTGATACTCAAGTCTAAACCTAGAAGCATGAGATGAAGTAGTTCCTCTGAAAAACCCTAATCTTAATAAGCTTTTTGTTTTTCTTTCCATACAAAAATATTTCCTACTTTACTCTGCAACGGTCAAACCTCAGATTTAGCAGGAATGGCTCTAGCAGCCTGCTGGGATGAGCATCCACCCAGTCGCATGATGTGACTGATGATGTGCAATCATTTTCTTTTCTTCTACCCCTAGCCCAATGCCATAGCAGCATTGAGTAAAAAATCACTTGTGACTTGTTTTTTCAGAGGTGTTAGGCATCCCAAATCCTCATTCTCTTTTACCTTGTGGAGGAACTCAGGCCTTTATAACCCCAGGACTCAATTTCTACAACCTGTAAGAGATACCCCTCACTTCAGAGAGGTGCACAGGAAATGTCCTGAGCACTCCAAAACACAATCACAAAACAGAAGAACAAGTGATTTTCAAAGACACCATCACAGTGGGCATGTCATTAAGTATACAAGGCTACTGGGTTTGCCAACCCCACATAATCAGAAAACAAAGATGATGGTGGATGAAGTACCATTCCTACTAACCACTCCACTGGGTCTTCTCCCGGATTTTGAAGTGCCAACGCACGTATTTTTTTGAAGCTGTCCGCATCTAAGGATATGAACTACACGTGTAGCTATTTATCAGCTAGAGTGCGTACGCTGAGCTCCCAGCAAGGATAAAAGCAACAGAAAGTAGATGAAAAAAAATGTTAAGGCTTTAGTAATTAGAAAAAGCCAGCTGCAGCTAATAAGGAGAAGGAATGTTAAACTGGGAAATTTTTTTTATTTTTTTTAAAAAAGAACTTCAATGCAGCTGACACACAGAAGCCAAGTAAATCACTGGACTCTTTCACTATATGACTGCTGGTAGAAAACCGTGCATGGAAAAGCTACCGCAGCTGATCTGGTAGGAACACAAGCCCTAAATGGAGGTCTTCGTTCAGGTCAAGCTTTGGCAAATTCTAATCCTTCTCAGGTGACATTACTTGTATTCGACCACATCCAGTTGATCTCTTCAAATATTTTCCTTCCTCTCCTCCTTAAGCCTTCCAGAGTGTGTTTAAGTAGCACAGACTAATGTTATTTTACCCAATGAGCCTCATATTACACCGGGCTCAATATGCAGTAGTTTCACTTAGCGGCTGCTTGGAAAGCTATTAAGAGAAAACAATATGAAACCAAGTCTGTCTTCAGATTCAGGTTTAATAGAGTCACATTTCAACCCTTTTCCAAAAGCTGAAAAAAGCCTACATATTGATGCCACTGCTAATGTTACAATAACTGAAATAAAAGTTGGAAGCAGCAAGACTTTTTCCAGGAGTCTGATGGAAAGTACTGAAAGTAATGAAAAAGAGTTCTCAAATACAGCATTAGCAAAGTGATCTACAGCTCTTAAAAAAGAGAAGTGGCTGACTTCCAGTCTTTCTGTAGGATCTGACAGTAATATTGCATGAGACAACAACATACTAGAGCAAGGACCACTTCAGAAATATATGCTATACCTGAGACACATTGATATTACGCACAGATTTACAGCAAAATGAGTGAGACCAAACTTAGATCTAGCATCTTAATCATTACAGTCACAATGCATTCTTTGCTATTTGTAAATATTTGAAAGAAAAAAATGGGGGAGCAAGAACTCATATGATGTACAATTAGCATGATACAGAAGCTTATTTTTATGATAACTTTAAATGGCTCAGATCACCCAGGCAAACCTAGTTCTTTGTCTTCCCTTTGATTTCACCTCTTACCTTTCATTTCCGCTGTCCATCATCAGCTTTTTTTTGCATGGAAGCGTGAATAGGAGGGAGATGGGAAGTAAGAGGTGCAGCGGGTGTTATTTCAAGACTTCTGCTAGACTTGTTGAGGGGAACAGAGAGAGCTGGGAAGTTCTGTGTCACTGCTAAATACCAGGAGGCTCCTCTGGGTTGATCTCAGTTCTCCAACAAAGTCAAGATGATTGCAACTGCATGAGTCATGTATCCCAAGGATTCCTAAAGGGAATAGACTCTATGTTTCCTCTCCACAGCTGACTATTACTAAAAACCAAGCAGGCACAAGCTAGGTACCTGATACTTTTCCAAACCACCTTTCACAGAATGGTTGAGGTTAGAAGGGACCTCTGGAGGTCATCTGGTCCAATCACCCTTTTCAAGCAGGGCCACCTAGATGCAGTTGTCCAGGACCACATCCAGAAAGCTTTTGATATCTCCAAGGATGGAGACTCCACAACTTCCTGGGCAACCTGTGCCGGTGCTCAGTCACTCTCACTGTAAAGTGTTTCCTGGTGGGAACCTCCCGTGTTTCAGTTTGTGCCCATTGCTTCTTGTCCTGTCACTGGGCACCACTGAAAAGAGCCTGTCCCTGTACTCCTTGCACTCTCCCTTCAGCTATATTGATGAGATCCCCCTTGAGCCTTCTCCAGGCAGAACAGCCCCAGCTCTCTCAGCTTTTCCTCACAGGAGAGGTGCTCCAGTCCCTTAATCATCTTTGTGGTCCTCCATTGAACTCTCTCTGGTATGTCCATGTCTGTCTTTTACTGAGGAGCCCAGAGATGGACACAGTACTCCAGGTGTGGCCTCACTCGTGCTGACTAGAGAGGAAGGATCACCTGCTGGCAACACTCCTCCTAATCCAGCCCAGAACACAATTAGCCTTCCTTGCAGCAAGGGCACATTGCTGGCTCATGTTCAACATAGTGCCCACCAGGACCCCCAGGGCCTTTTCTGACAAGCTGTTTTCCAGCTGGTTGGCCCCCAGCATATATTGATGCATGGGATTGTTCTTTCCCAGGTGCAGGACTTTGCACTTCTTGATGAACTTCATGAGGTTCCTTTTGATTTCTCCATCCTGTTGAGGTCCCCCTGGATAGGGGGGTAATTTCCAGAATGCTGTTGGCACAAGATGCAAATAACAAGACACTTTTGGCAAAAGAACAGACAATAGCCTCCTCTTCTTATACCCAAAGTTGAGCGAAACTAAATTCCCTTTGACACAATATAGGAGTCTGTATTGGCTTGAAGAGCTCATGCGAGAGAGAGATGGATAGAGCATGTGCAGCACAAATATGGGAAGATAACAGGACAATTGTTGCCTTTCTTGCTGAGAGAGTTACAGATGAGGCTGAACTCTACATCTGAAACGGAGGAAATACTTTCTTTTGTGCTAGCACATGCCTTTAACACAGAGGAGCTACATAATCCAGTGAACATGAACAAGTCTAAGAATCAAAACTGGAGCTCAGATACCCAACTTTGTCCCAAACTGTTAATCACAAGGTTATTCTGTGCCTCCTCTTCCTTTCCTACCCTGTGTCGGTTTTGTTTATTTGAACCCTTCAGAAGAAGTACCTATTTTTACTACTACACATCTGTACAGCAGTAGAGATAAACACTGTATAGCACAAGGTGGCCTACAGGTTCTGTTCACCTAAACATAGGATTTTGCAGAAGATTTGCTTCTCGGTTTCACAGCACATATTGCATTGAAGCAGTTCATAGTTTTCTGTTTCTACAACAACCTATACTAAAAAAAAAACACAAACAAAACACAGTAAACTTGAATTGAAGCAAGCTTTATAGAAAAAAACAGTTACTTAAAACAGTACAAAAAAGTTGGGGATTTTTCTCATTTTACTTCCCAGCTACAGCTACAAATGTTTCCTAAAGTTCCTAAAATTCAAAAAAAAAACCTTTGAAGGCCAAGAGAAACAGGTGAAGTGCAGCAAAATCTGAGACCGAACAAAAGAGTTATGATAAGAACTTATAATTCTGCAGTTTCATTAGCTAAAAAGAGAAACCACGACCCACTGTCATCTCAGCACCAGTGAAGCTGCTGCACTCCAGCCTACTGTGAGAAATACAGTGCTGTGAGAAATACAGTTGGAAGCCAAAGCACTTGTCTAGAAGCACCATTTCAATTAGATGCTTCCATTATTAACTCCTATACTGCCATAATATTAACATTTCACACTGGAATACTGCTAAGGATTTACATAAAAGAGGGATTTAATTTCTATTACCATTGCCATTGATGCATACATGTAGTAAGCAAAAGTTTTACATGTGGAAAGACTAATAATGAAAACAATCCCTCTGACTTCCTGAAGGTACCCTCCTACCAGCAAGCCAGAGTTCCCAGCACCGAACCACGTCAGATAGACAACAGAGACACAAGACAGGTGATCTGCCAATGTGCAGTCAATCTTTGCTGAACATCTTAAAAATCACCAAGAAAGACGCACGCAGGCCAGATGGCCCAGGCAAGGAGCCTCAGTTGAAGAACTGTCCTGTCATCAGCTGTTGCTACAGAAGTAGATCACAACAGCAAAGGCACACAACTACCCTACTCCAAAAGGTGCCTTCCCTTCGATGTCCCTCAGAATGTCAACTTTCCTCACAAGTGACCATTCAGCAAAGTAGGGGAGAGAAGGTCAACCATCCCGGAGAGGACAGGAGACCAAATTTAGAGGTAGAACCACCTCCTGGGAATGCTCTCGATTAAAGTATTAAAACATGTAATTCGATAAGGACAGATAAATAAGCAAGTCCTCTACAAAATGTTCTTTGTGTTTAGGTCCCTTGAAAGAGTGAAGCATCAGAGGCTACTTCTAAGTATTTTACAATAATTGGCAATAGCTTTAATCAAACTAAAAGCAAGCAGCTGCTGTGTTGTTGTGCTGTGAACACAACCTAACGCTCCTTGGGTGCATTGCCATGGTCCTGCTGAGTGACAGTTACTCTTGCTGAGCCAAAACTGAATCCGTGTCCATCATGTTATTAGCATACACTGTGTAAAATGAGACCTAGACCAGGTCTGAACTAGCTGTAATGAAAGGCCAAAGAACACTTCTGCTAGTGGAGGGAAATCCGGGACAGATTCTGCTCTGGCAATCTTAATTCAGAGGTTATTGTCTAAGCAGGGCCAATGCTACAGGGCCTCACCTCAGTTGGGAACCTTAAGTACCATCTCGATATAGGCAAAGTGAAAGATGATGAAACTTTAATTCCTATTCAAGAGACGTAGCTACACACTTGTCAGTGGAATCACCAGGTAAATTGGCAGGTTTATAATGAAAATATATCGTATCTACCAATTTTTTTTTTTGAGTAATTCAAGAAAGAAACGAGAGAAAATCAGTAACACCTATCTTTGCTATGCATAGTTGCTGTTTCAGTGGTTTCCAACTTGCCTGGCAAGTTTTAGTATGGACGCGCTGGGTGTTGTCAGCGCTGCTATACATGTGCAGATTAATCTGTGCATGCACAACAGCCATTTCTCTGATGTGGCTAGTTTGGGGGTTTTTTGGTATTTCAAAGGTGGCAACCATACGGCTGAAAAGACCATACATTAGTGCAGAGTATGTATTTGTGCGTAACATATTTCAGGCAGCAATTCAATTCAAAAAAGAAAATAACATGTCTGGATCAGGAAGTTTATATTTTGTCGCACCACTGCAATTCTCTAACACAAATACTGTTGTCCCTTTGCAGTGTAAAGCAGTACAAGTTTCTCCCAATATATAAAAAGGCACAGACATTGTCTTCATTGCTGCACATGGTCCAGTTAATGTTCATGCAACTGCCCAGTGACAATAAAAAAAGCACCAATTTAGGCAGTACCTAAAAGCCAACATCACAAACACTATTTATCTTTTAAGTCCCTTCCTCCATTCTCACTACATCTATGTTTGGGTCTGGTTTTCATCAAGATGGAGAAAACCTTGACAATTCTCCAAAAAAATAGACAAAAGTTTCTGCAAGGTAAATTTGAGACTCATAATCCCTAAACCATATGCTCTGGATTATTTTTAGATTTACATTTTTTAAATCCTAGAGAGCAAAAATTGTTTTTTAAAAACAGAAAATCATACGAGAAAGATTTTCATGTTTTGGATCTATGTTAACCATACATGAGATTTGCTATTACCCTCTTCAAATAACATTCATAATTCAATTAAAAGTGTTTATTTTGAAACATAATTACAGAACTGCATGCCTCTTCTAAATATTATCTGTAATTACCTACACTTTCCTTGTTACAGTCATACAAACATCCCATAAAAACAACCAAAAAAAAAGGAATAAGAGCAGATAGCATAAATTCCATTCCCTCATAAAAGGACAAAGCCTTACAGATACATCAAGTACTTGGCTCTACTGAAATTGGTGTTTAAAAAGAAATACATAACTGATTAATTACTGGATGCTACAACTTGCAAAGTGCCTGCTATCAAAAGATATTTCTCCTATTACAGTGAAACAAAGAGAAGGAATACTTTTTGCCAGGACACACTGCTCACCGGATCTTAATAGATGGGATCTTAAAAACCTCCCCTTGATCACATAATCAAGGTGCCTAAAATGCTAGTTGCTTCTCTGCTTCCCTTAAAAAAAACAATCATCTCTTTCTGCCCCATGCAACAATTTTACTCCTTTTTTATGTACTTTCGCTTCTTTTTCCTCTCGCTTTGTACATTCACATCCATAAACAAGAGGAAAGGTCAGGAAACTTAGTCACCAATCTTTCACATACTACCAAGTAAAAAGAAATTTGAAGTGACAACTTTGCATTTAAGCAACAAGCAATTGCACCCAAATAGAGTAAGATTAAAGCAAAGCTACATATGTTCATTGGAGTGTTGCATTCAAGAGTATTTAGGTACAAACACAAGGATGAGACAGTGTGACCTGTACATGTCCAGAAAATGCTCACACCTGCTCCATGGACCACAGTTTGATAGAAAAAGGTCAGAGATGTGCATAGCTTCAAAATCAAGGTGATAAGATGGAACAATCCCAAAGTAAAGCACACTATTAAGGTCTCGAATCCCTGTAGTCTCAGAAGAAGATCTACAGAAGAAACTATTGTGATACTCCATCATTTTAGATGAGTTACAGTTTTCATCTCCATTCCATGCTCAGAACATCGACTTTCACATCAATTAAGTATTTTGAAATAGGATTATGTGCAAACACCAATTTCTTGTAATTCCTCCTTCCTGCCTTCCCTCTCCACTGCAGAAACTGCATTGAAAAGTGACATTATTTAGAGTGTCTGTCAGCCTCATTCTTTCACTCTGGCCTCTCCCATGTTTGACACTATGTTGCACCATCATCTGCCTTTTTGGGGCATACACTGGGGAGACCACCACCCTGATCCCTTTCGACTTCATTTCTCCTCAGAGTTTTGAAAAAGTATTTGCTAATTAGGGGTGGGCAACGAATGTATTGAGAGCAGCCCTGCGGAGAAGGGCTTGGGGTGTTGGTGGATGAGAAGCTCAACACGAGCTGGCAATGTGCGCCTACAGCCCAGAAACCCAACTGCCTCCTGGTCTGCATCAAAAGCAGCGTGGCCAGCAGGCTGAGGGAGGTGATTCTGCTCCTCTACTCCTCTCTCGTGAGACCCCACCTGGAGTACTGTGTCCAGCTCTGGGGACGCCAACATAAGAAGGACATGGACCTGTTGGAACGGGTCCAGAGGAGGGCTCACAGATAATACGAGGGCTGGAGCACCTCTCCTGCAAAGACAGGCCGAGAGAGTTGGCGTTGTTCAGCCTGGTGAAGAGAAGGCTCCGAGGAGACCTTATAGCGGCCTTCCAGTACCTAAAGGGGGCCTACAGGAGAGATGGGGAGGGACTCTTTGTCAGGGAGTGGAGCGATAGGACAAGGGGTAACGGTTTTAAACTGCAAGAGGGGAGATTTAGATCAGATATTAGGAAGAAATTCTTTACTGTGAGGGTGGTGAGACACTGGAACATGTTGCCTAGGGAAGCCCCATCCCTGGAAGTGTTCAAGGCCAGGCTGGATGGGGCTTTGAGTAACCTGGTCTAGTGGGAGGTGTCCCTACCCATGGCAGGGGGGTGGAACTAGATGATCTTTAAGGTCCCTTCCAAACTAAACCATTCTATGATTCTATAAAAATGGACAGGACTGTTCACCTCATGGTAAACCCTGTAACAGCTGGAACAGCCAGATGTAGAAAGAATTAAGTGATGCAGCTAGGTTTCAAGTCAGGCTTACATGTTACCTTACTGCCCACAGATATGCAAAGTTCAACAAGGGTAACAGTAGACCCTGGTCAATAAGTGGCCTTTATGTATGGAGCTGGCTGGACAAAGCCATCATGTAGACAGGAGAAACTGCTGTACGACTCAAACTCTGCATCTGCCTGATGGTGCTCAGAAGCAAGATCCATTTGACGCTTCACTTCCTAAGAAGTATTTGTCAGAATCCAAGTATCAAAGAGTCATACCACAAGCCTGTTCAATACTCTACCCCAAAAATTACTTGGGAACAGGCTTTAAGCCCAACACTACCATCCCAAAAAGTGACAGCTTTACTCTGCATGCACAAAGTGACTTTGCAGCACTCGACTGACACTTTCCAAAGCACTGCATCTGCTAAACAAGTACAAAGACAATGAGTACACAAACCATGGCAGCACCTAATTTTGGTGTCTAAAGCAGCCCATGATGAAAGGATCAAGCTGTTACATTTGTGCGTTATCAAGAGCCAACATGTATGAAGTCATGCTTTTCACTAAGAAAGGATTAGCAAATACTTGGAGCCTAGACAAATACAGAAGGTTCTCCAACTGTGCCTGAACAAAACTTTGAGGTGAAAAGAGAGGGCATGCCTGAGGAATTTAATTTAGTATTAAAAAAATACCTGAAACTAAATAAATCCCTAATATAAGAGAAAGTATAACTTTCAGGGACCCTACCTGTTAAAGTTAAGAGCTGCACGTAATGTTAATACAGGTGAGAAGATTGGATGTGGTGGATCCCTTCTCATTTGGGGCTGATTTCAGCTTACTTCAGGGGCTAACGATGAAGATGTGTACATCTGAACTACCCCTCAATTACAGACAGCGGTAATCAAGTCATCTTATTTTATACTTACTGAATTTGGGGCATGCTTTATCTGATCAAAGGCAGGCATCTGTTGCAGGATGAGTTAAATTGTACCAACAGCTCCATGGACTGTACCGACTAGCACTACACCAATTATAAAAGAAAATGTAGATATTCATGTTGCAGGTAATTACATGTAGCCACATGAATCCCACCCTTGGAGTTCATAATCAAGGATGCATTTTTGGAAAAGGACATCATGGTCAGCTATAAGCTTCTGAGTGATGTGCAGCGCACTGGGAAAAGTTTGCAGCCGGTGATGGTCTGCAGGTTTGACTAGACTGCAGTCCCCTCTCAGCTATGGTTAGCTAAGGTTTTGGGGTATTAAAAAATAGCCAGATGATCAGAAATGAAATGCAGACCTCCACGGGATAGTCAGACTCTTGGCAGAAACAGCAAGAGAAAGAAAAAAACAACAAAGAAACAGCTTACAGAAAGACCATTGTTTATTTCTTTATGCCTTGAATTTTGGTAGTCAACACCTCTTCCACTTTCTAGCATTTAAATAATGTCATATTTTTCATTAAAAGCAGATTATGTAAACAACACCATGCTAACATACTTTATCACAGTAATTATGCTGGCCTGTATATTTTAAATGACACATTTAAGTGACAAACTGCATTCTTCCTGTTACCGTCTTAGCTTCCCTATACTACTATACAAACTCACTTTTGGTATTTTTCATGCATTTGGAGTTGCATTAGTAACAGATTTCAGCCAAGCCTTGGAAAACATATATCCCCTGCTTCCCCAAAAAAGGGAAAACATAAAATTAAGCCAAGTTTATCAAGCAGGAAAATGTAAGCAAGTTCTTCATCACAGTGTAAGTCTTCCCACAGGTTTTAATACAAAAGCATATAAGCATAGACTTCAAGGTTTGACCAGGTGCACCCATCTAGCCCAGTACCCTCACCCCAAAAGACCTGTAATGGAAGCTAAAGGGATGGATACAGGCAAGAGAAAGAATACCTACAGCAACACCCAGCACTGCTCCCCATTTTCAGTTTCCGCCTTGAGATACCTAAAGGGTCTCAGATGCATCTGACTCACTACAGGGCATCCTGCCTGGCCTCTGGTTGCTCAAGAAGGTCATGTACATGCCAGGCCCAAAGGGATAATCTTTTAAATATCACAAGCAGCACTAGAAACCTACTTTGGGAAACTGAATCAAGCACCTAAACTTTGGTGTCTGTTTTCATGGTGAATCCCGCTCTTAGCATTTTGAGCATCTCTTCTGCAAATCTTCACAATCCAATGGAGCATTGATTACCCTCAGTAACACTGCATCATTAGCTGGTTCAGTCATTCACACAGAAGTTTTGACTTCTGCTGACGTTTTAGTTTAAGAAACTTCCTCAGACTTACCAGACAATAGGGCGTAAATAGCTGAAAGTTTAAAAGTTTTGACTTTTCAATTGTTTATATTGTTAGGATATTCTTACTGCTGTAGTAATGATGTGTATACAAAGAATGTTTAATTACTAACTATCCTAAGTAGTAAGGGGCTAAGGAACAGAAGCTACCCTCCAAAGCTTTACTGCTGATCATAAGTACCTGGGAAATTACTCCCAAAAGTGTTAACGTGTCTCGGTTCTTTTACCAATTCTGTTACAAGCATTTAATGTAACACCTGAGGAAAACACGTATCTCAAAGTACAGCTTCCTCATACAATTTTAAGCCTTAACCCATAGACAAAAAGTTAACTGTCCTCCAAATGTTTCCAGTTCAAAGTCAAGAGGATAGAACAGGTAAAATACGTGGATAATGTTGGACAATTAAAAGATAGTCTTTGATTGATTGTTAGTTGGTTGGGTTTTTTTCATTTTTTTGTTGTTTTTTTTTTTTGAGATAATAAATTACTCTTTTGGAGTTAATAAAGTTCCTGTAAAAGCAGATGTGGTATTTACTTCAATCAAGTATTTCCAACACAGGTTCCTTTTCCCTAATGCTCAAATCATCAATCTTTCCCAAAGCCTGACCGCACAATCCAACTGAGACAGGTTCCAAGATTATTTCTGTCTCAGGTAAGTATCTCGTTGGCTAAACTACAATCCCCAATATCTGAACAGGTTTTTCTTCTAGTTGGAAATCCATGTAACAGCTTCCTATATTAATAACGGGCTTGTCATTGAGATTCCCATCTTACATTAAGGTGATGCAGATTTAATTGACATAATTTTGATTCCAGCTACTGTGTTCCTCCACATATGCATATACTCCTATGAACTCCATCCACGGAGCTATATTGAGCTCTGAGAGACATTTGGGGAAATTTCCTTCCCCGGGCACTCCTCCTATTTCCACCTGAGGATGTTTTGCCATCACCGCTGTTGCTTACTATTCACTCATTGCCACAGATATTACCCCTTTCTTTATGTACATCTAATACGGAGTGCGAACATCCAGGAGGGAAGTATGTATCTTCGCCTTTATGACACTCCTTGAATAGGAACTATCTCCCCAAATTTACTAAACTCTTGTTTACTAGAGTATTCTACATTAGCTGCAAATCCACGCAAACTCCAATACAGGCACATAAAGTTTACTGTACATTTAGCTGCTTAAAAAAAAAATTAAAAAATCAGCTACACATGATATTTGCCCATAACTCCAGACTGAATGCAATTGATTTCTACCGCACAGGAGACTTAATCCATGCCAGAACTTTTATTTCATTAAGAAAATGATATTATGGAGCATCTGAGATCATGTAACAGACAAAACAGAATGCCAGAGAAATTTTAACTGCCAGTACCCCACAGTGAATGCCTGATTATTTGCAGATGGGATATGGAAAAATTGTGAAATTATTGGAATTTTGGGTCCTGTACGAAAGCATTACTTCAGACTGCATGTGTCATGGCAAATGTCTATTATAATTTGAATACATTCTTAGATTTTGCTTTCAGTGCTTAGAACTGGCTATGCTCACTTCTTGAGACTTATTAACTGAAAAAGACTGCATTCTTCAAAGCGCAAAACAAAACCCTTAGGTGATAGCACAAAACAGTGCCAGTAAGTCAACTGTCAATACTGCCGGTATTTATCCAATAACTAAACTAAAAACTAATTTAAATCAATCTCCTTTGGAAAAGCCAACTGTTCAACAAGCACAACAATTGGTCTAAGATCAATCAGCGAACATGAGATCAATTAAAACCAGCTTAAGTTTTTGTAGGAGGACAATTCACACAACTCGAGTTAGATGTCTATTCATTTCGGTACTCCCACAATGCAATCCTTAAGCTCTGTTGTAAAGCAGAAATACCACTATCACCCTCCGCTGTCTAGCCAGCACTCTAAGTAGTTCCACATTTAATTAAAGACACAGTATACCCTTTGTTAGCACAGATAGTCTGGTCACTTTAAAGGACTGCTATCGGTTTAGCCACACACACAAAAATTAAATTCTGGAAACCATCTGTTGAAAAACCATCGAAACTAAACGGCTTTACAATTTTATTTGTACCTACTCTGAAGGTGACATACGCATGAAAGTGCAAACTATTTTCCTTTCACGCTTTTATCACTGTTCGTACTGGCTTAACACTGGAGATGTCAGCTCCCTCCCCTTCCAAATAATTGCAATAAAGGTGCAGTTCTTTCAAAAATATAAATTTCTCAGCGGCTGAACCACCTGATTTTCAGCTAACTTTAGAAGTGGGGGGGGGGAGACACGACCGAGAAAATAATAGGAAAAGGGACAGCAAATTAATTCAGAATAGGTGGATAATAAAAACATTTTATGCTGAAGGTGTATCCCCATCCCGGAAAAAAAAAAAAAAAAAAGGAAAAAATTAAAAAAAAAAAAAAAAAAAAAAAAACCCCA